>JANDKE010001376.1:1354-14797 GCA_027627275.1 Coprinellus aureogranulatus
TNNNGNTTANTNNAGATTACTNATGNANNTNCTTATGGATCCGCGATCCTCCTCCTCGTTCATTCATCTGTGATGTATGCTGGTTNCTCTGTTAGCTATGCTACTGCTACTCTTNCATGTGTGCTTGCATGCAACTGTTCTTCCTCCTTTTCANTGGCACGCTTACGATNGNTCCGNNCTGTTNTGTTGTANNGCAATCATAGATTTGTTGTAGATTTCGAAAACCTGACNCTCATNGGCGTTTTCGACCCGCATATGACAGGGGTAAGTGACACTGACAGGAACGATGCATGTACAGCACCCGANCCGAGCCTTGGTTGTCAAGCAAGACGTANGTCCAGAAAAGACAATGAAATGACCGCAAAAGACCCANTAGTANTGTCAAGGNCGGTTTCCACCGCCGAGNNACNTNAGTAGGGTTCCATTGCCAGAAGTCGGACCGGGGCAAGGTGCTGTAGTANCCGTCGAGGCTCAGNGCATGACAGACACCCCGCTCNGAACACGGGNAGTCTTAGGACAGATTCATACCACTCTTCACAGCAACCTTAGCTTGCAGCAGCCGAGATTCGCGCANACATACACACCCATCATCGCAAAGCGAACAGNTGAATTGAAGGAAGAGACATTGAGCCATGNNCNNAGCNAAANCAAAATNNNCTTCAAGCCGCACCCATCCCGGCAATATGCCTCCANTACCCCTCCTCCGCCGACCCCTCNACAGCCTTCCCCCACCGCACCCGCCAACACCTCCTTCCCCTGCGCACCACCCGGCATCGCGAGCAACGTCGCNGCCACATCCAACGCCANCCTCCGTAGNGANNATGCNANAGGANNAGGCGAGGCCTTCGCTTCGCTTCCACCACTCCAACTGTTACCCTGGCCCCAGACACTTGCCGGTGCGGAAGAGGAGGAAGGCGCAGGTGTGGAGGATGGTGCAGGTGCAGGGAGCTTGGCGTAGGGTCCGGGAAGTTGTCCTCGCACCGCATGGTTGATAGTGAAGTACGGTGCCATACGCGATTGAAGCTGGTGGACCAGCGACTGTTGAGGGATCGCCAGAGGTAGCGTCGATCGAGAAAGATAGATGGTCGAGAGCCATTCCGGAAAGCGTAGACGAAAGCCCAGAGTAAGGAAGGAACGGAAGGACGGCGATTTCGGAGAACAGGAAACGCCGCCATAAGTACGAGGATTGGCGCGAGGCGAAGCCAGTGGTGCGATGTGATTTGCAGGCGAGGAAGAACAAGAAGTGAAGGAGGATCAGGAAGGTTAGCGAGGATCCATGGAGGAAAGGTGACCGCATAGCGCACCTGGTCATTCGTGAGTCTCGATCGACGTTGCACAATTCGAAGGATGGCTCGCAAGATAGTCTGGAGGAAAGAAGTCAGAACGGTGTATATGCCGAAGAAAAAGGAGCTCGATCGAGCGTTCGAAGATCACGGAGACCCTGGAGGTACTGATCAACTCTTGGTCTGCTCACCTCACTACTCAAGAGACTCGAGTTGCCCAATTCCCAAAGGACTTGCGGAAGGTGAAGCAGCCACGCTTTGAACTTCTCGTCTTCAGCCGAGTTCATTCCGAGCTTGAACGAACCCCGGTACTGGGAATGAGTATCGAGCTAACCATGAGTAACATGGCAAGAATCAGCGCCAATGCACACTTGACCATTATGAGAATACATACTAATGCCAACCGGGACACAAACTCCACCGTCAACCTTTTCGCTGCAGCTTTCGAAGGCAGCTTCAACGCATGGTCCAAAGCCACCTCCAGCATTTCATTATGCTGCCGCTGATCACCTGGCGTAGCCAGGACCATGCTGCTATTTATCAGGGTCCATATCGTAGGCAGCAGAATGAGATAGGCCGCGGGGTTGATATGCGAAGAGATGCCTGACGTCGAGCTAGACCCTCCCCGCAGCTTCTCCATGATAAACTCGTTGATCCTTGCCGCTTGCTTGCGAAGGGTATCCTTGCGTTTTGATGATGACGAGGTAGCACCTTCAGTGCTGGTGGTTTCGCGTGCCTTCCTCCTCTGTCCTGAGCGCGACGATTCCCCCTTCGACGTGATCATGAGGAGGGCCGTGAGCTCGCAGTAGATGAGATTGTATTCTTCATAGAATTGGTCGAACTGGAAAGAGTACGTCAGTTAGGATCAGGAAGGTAGAGGCGGAAATCATTACTCTAATGTTTTTGCTCGCCTGGGATACGGCTGGGAAGTAGGGTGTCATATACCCGAGAAGTGCTTGCAACTGTTCGGTATGAGATTCTGCAATCTGTTGGATGAATGGTGAACCTATCTGCCACTGATACAAAAAAATAGGCTTCCGCACCTTATCGGCTTCCTGAAAGACAGTTTTATACAGGTTGTGTGCAATGCGGACTACAGCCAATATGAGGTCGACGTCTGTCGTCGCTGGATTGCCCTCCGGCGTAAAGGCAGCAGGGGCATAGTCCAGAAATGTCGCGACCAAGTTCGAATGCAGAGTCCGCGATATTGTCTGGCAAGTTGTAAGCTTTCCTGGAAGCCTCAGAAGTCCTGATACTTACCGACGCCAACAACCTCTCCGGCTCAGATGCTGAATCTGTCGATTCGGAGCCCTCCGCCACATTGGTCAAATCCTGCATCGTCCAATGACTCGTTGATGAAGACGAATTCGCCATGTGAAAGGATGAAACAAATTCATCGTCGTCATCGTCGAACTCGATATGTTCCTTCCACTGTTGACATATTTGTCCTTTGCCCAAGGACGACTGCTTTGGTAGTAACAGTTTTTCGAATTCAACGAATGCGTCTTCAGTGGTGAAAGCATTGTGTAGGAACCACGCCCTCATAGGTTTTGTGGGATCGTCCTCAGTGGATGATGCGTCCGACGAATTCAGCATTAGAGCATGCTTCAGGAAAGTCGATAAGGAATTGTAGACGACGAGTTTAGACTAAATTCAAGGTTAGGTCTTGCGATGGAAAAGAAGTGGGAACTATACGAACAGCTGGGCTAAGAGTAACGCTGGCCGTTGATGTCGCTGTTGCTGGTCCTGCACTCGTCAATGAGTCTAGCTGGGGGGAAACAACAACACCTCACGAACCTTCATTCCCGCCGTACTTCGTCCCTGCGTTCAGGATCCCAAGATAACCATCCAGGACGCGACTACCGTGACCTTTGGTGCTGATTCCACCAACAACAATGTGTGGGATGCTCTCTAATAGTATATCCATGAACTTGACAGCGTCAATTCGGATTTCGGGAAAGATATGTGTTTGTGCCGAGGTTGTGAAGAGGAGGAGCGAGCTGTGCGTGGGGGACGATGTTCTCTGTCGGTATCCGAGGCACTAGCCAAGACATAAATGCCAAGAAGGGTTTTGCGAACAGACGCATCCTAGCCAAATCTCAGTAAGTGAGCGAGCGAGATAGACAATATGCCGTACCTCATCTCCAATTAAACGGACCACAGCGTTGATCAGAGTCGTCAAGTTGGAATCCAACATGTCCCAATGCGCTTCGAGAAGTTCCCTCATTCCAAGGATAGCGTCTTTCCGAGTGGCAGCATTGTAATGCTTGAGGTGCGTAGTAAGGTCGTTGAAGGACAGGTGCCGCTTGGTCAAGGGCGTCGATGCGTCCTTCTCAATTACGATGCTTTGAGTTGGGAGAACAATCGCTTCAGTACCACTTCAGATACCTGCACACATTCAAGACAGAATACACTCACATCGAGCTTTGAAGGAGGTATCAATAGCATTATTGGCGAGCTGCTTTCCTTTGCCCAGTTTTAACTTGGCTTTCTGTTTCATTCCAAGGCGATTGTCAATGAGGCAGACTGCATCCTTCGCAACGAATACTTACAGTAAAATCTGCGGCCTTATCTTTCTTTTTCTTCACGCTCTTAGGCATCGCGTCGGAGGTCGAGACAGTGAGGACGGGAGGAAGAGTAGTGCCATGAGATTACCGCATACTACCAAACTTTATTGATGGGCAATCACTACTAACACGGAAGCAGTAGTCGTGCGTCTCGCCACTGTCTCGCCCTGACGAGTTGGCCGTGTGCAAGCTCAGTAGGAACTCCCTGACAGACAAGAGATGTTATCATAGACTAGTACACTTGGTGCAAGAGAGCGCCATAAGGAAGTGCTCGGTTCAGCGCTGCGAGGAACATAATCCCAACGTCGGCGGGCGTCTAATATTCGAATTCGTAGATCCAGGCTACGCGAAACACGCAGCACCTACAGGTCAGAATGATACAGTCTCAGTTCTCCATCCCCGTCCCAAAGTATGGAAAATTAGCAACGAAACTCTGGCTAGAACCCAATCTCTCCAAGATCAATCGACAAGCTTGGCTATCCTTCCTCGCCCTCAAGTCAGCAGCAAGCCTGCGAGCCACCGAGCTACTACTTGCTCCAAGGACGTGGATCCTTCGCGCAGTCCCGTCAACTCCTCCAGTCCCTTTCGCGGAGTTCGCTCCAGCGGCCCCATCGCCGAGGAGATTCCCAATATTCGACAGCGCCCACTCCAAGTGTAAAGCAGCCGTGAGCGAGGAGAATATTATCGAGGTGACCCGCTCGATGATGGGTGTCTGATCATGTCCCTTTTGGTGGTCTATGTTGTAGATGATGGAAGGAATGACGAGGTGCATGAACACTGGCAGAAGGGGAGGTGCTCCTCGCCTTCTCATCCGTTCTGGAACCACACCTGTGCTAGGCTGTTGTTGCTGAAGTTGGTCGCCGGGTTCTCCAACCCAAACGCCCCTCATCGGCATCGTTAGGATGTAGACGCTAACTCTTCTACACGTCTCCAACCATTTCATCATGAGTTCCGGGTTCCCGCTCATCATACCCGCAAGACTTGAAGTGGTCATTTCTTCCCAGAGATTCTTCAGGAAAACTGTCGCATCGACGGTATGGAGGCACCTATCCACGTCGAACTCCGGAATCTTTTGCGTATGGCCAATAGATAGAGCGCTGACGATCTTGTCACGAGCGTAGGTGGTCCATGGTTTAGGAGGTACCTGAAAGGACGGATTTGGGGTGGACTGTGGTGGGGCTTGCACGGTTGGGTCTGTGCCCGAGGTGGTAGGATTCGGGGCGCTAGAGGGCGGGTGGGTGGCGGATGGTGGAGGTGGGATACCAATTGGAGGGCGGCCTGTGGAGGCGTTTGAGTGAGGAGTTGCAAGGTAAAGACAGAGTGTCCGGAGGAGCTACAACTCCGAGCGCCTGAAAAGGCATAGGCCCGTGCGTCCGTGAATGGAACGGCCTCTTCCAGGCCGAGGAAAGAGCAGGAGAAGCCGTCAGAAACAAGGATTTGAAAGCTTACCTCGCACAGCATCCGATACTTTCTCAACGTTGAAGTTGAAACAGCCCATAATGACCTCCCTCCCTGCCGGCCCATTCTGTATCTTGTGCTCGTGCACATACCTCAAAACTGCTGTCCTGCATAGCGCACGGACGGGCGGTGGGCATGACTCCGAAAGTAACAAGGTCTGGACGATGTCTAGGCTTATAGACGGCGGTTTTCTAAAATTGGGGTGAGGAAGAAAATAAGCATCAGTCAGTACAAACGTAGCTTAGGGGGAAGGATAAGGGGAAAAGATTATCGATGGGGTGAAACATGTCGTCCTGACGCGTTTCCACGGAAATGAAAGTGGGAAGCTTGGCTCGACACCAGGGTCCTCCTGGAAAGTCGGACGGAGGAGTTAAACCAGTCCAGCGCGGTTCATCCAAAGATGTGACCCAGCTCGCACGCACCATACCCTCGTTTTCAATTCAATTGCGGTTTGCTCACCTTGGTTTTTGGGCTTCAAATATGAGCGCTTTAATCACACCGACCAGTGTCCAATTTAGCAGGCGCCCCGTGAAAAAGGAAACACCTTCCAAGAGAGCTTTTGTGTCACTCTTTTGTGCAGAAACGGCTCTAATAGCATGCGATACGAGGGTCGCCGAGATCCGAAGCAGGGTTTTCGGGTGCGTCGATCTAGACACCCGTGAATACAGTGGTGCCAGAAGGTAAAGTCGTCAGCATCGGCCGGGTAAATACAGGAATCCCTGAGCAGAATAGGAAATTTGACCCCGTGGGTTTGCCGTAGTAAGGCGACCGCGACGGGTGTAACACCCGTTCAAGCTTGAAGGACAGGAGAGAAACAGAGATCCACCATTCTTTCCCGCAGATGGTGATGTCCCAGTGCAAGAAGTCCACTAGGGGAGCCTCGATTGGTGCGGAAAGGTGGATAGTCACATACCGTAGTATACTGTCTTCGATTCCGTCGTCGCTGCTGTCAAATAAGGCTTTGAACCACGATTGAAATGAAGCTGCCTCTTGCGGATTGAGTGACTCCACAGAGAAGACTTCGTGGGTCTGACGCAAGTAGTCTACAGGAAGCGTCCGGCCGTCTTTGACATAGACGTCCCAGCCAAGCTGCGGGGAAGAAGTCAGTGGACCCACATGCAAAAAAGTGATGAGATCGCCATCCGCAAATGGTTTGCAGGGCCCGGCAGGGGGTTTACGAAATCAGAAACACACCTGGAAGCGGCCTAGCGTATATTGGACCAATAGAACGACGTCCCCTAGATGCTCCACAGCGGTATGAGGGTTGCCTGCGTACAGGTGGTCGAAAGGCAGAGTGATTAGTGAAACGCGCAAGCAATTACCTCCTCGAATGAGGAAGAAAGATTGGGCACTCACCAACCGTTTCACAATCATATTCATCCAGAAACAGTAGCGAATAGAAAACTACATCAGACAGCTTTACGTGCAAGGCAAGCAAATCCAAAGCAAAAAGTTCTGTGTATAGAAGCCTGCACACATTGCTCAACGGCTCTACGTCGAGGGTCTTGGAGCATGTGGCAAATCGCTATCCATGTCCAATATGTTAGTAAGTTCGCTTGAATGAGCGCGGTTGCAACAATGGGTGAAACGGACCTTGAGCACCCAGGTGGCGAAGATCGGGTGGGCCCCGACGTCTTTCGCTAGTCTATCGAACCAACCAGGCTTTCCCTGATCGTTCACCCCATCAACCTCATTGGCCAGCTTCGTTTCTGCTGCCTACATACCCGTGAAGGTACAAAGTTCAGCACCCTGACGCCGTTCAAAGATAGACAGTGTAATCACCGTTGAATCTACACCCCCATTATCTAACATGCATGTGTCGAAGTAGGCTGTGCCGTCAGATCCATTTTGGGTGGCAAAAGAGGGATCTAATTCAATCGCAACACTGGAGTCGATAAGCTCAACCCTGAGAAGTTCTTGCAGCAATGCGTGGGTGTAAGACGACCTGATATGTCCAAGAANGACAGAGGCAGTCTTTTCGGTCAGTTCGTCATACCGTAGTCGGTGAAAAAATGAAACTATATTGGAAGGTGGTCACGAATCACACTCACGTTGGTCCGTCACCGACAACACTAACACCATCCGTANGGCTGGAGTGTTTCATGGCCTCAGATATGAGGTGATCTCCTGGGATGATCAGGTCTGGCCGCAGAAAGGCTTTCCTGAGACCAACTTGAAAAGATGTGCGCTGAATTCAGATCCCCCATTAGTGCGGTTCAAACACCGAAGCGAGACCACACACCCAATCCACCGATTGGTCGTTCCCAATCGCCTTTTGAAACGCCGCTAAGTAGTGCCGGCAGCTGCAAGATCGGGAGGACATGAACGCGAGCGTGACGCGTTGGGGTAAATCAAATAGGATGTACAGAACGAATGGAAATAAAGAGNCGGAACTTAATGATCGCTTACCCTCCCGACGATGAATGCCCTCCAGAGCAAAGGAGACCCCGCAATTGGACAGCGAGGCAACTGTAAAGCTGCCACGAATATTTGGGGCATAGAATACATGTGTAGGCCATGAAGACCATCTCCAGGTGCTCACGAGAAGCGCGGCGGCATGAGGCGTATTTCCAGCTCCAAACTCTTGTCCTCTTTGCGTCACCTGCGAGAGTGTACCTTGGTAAGTACGTGCTCAGAGAGAATGATGTGAAAGAGCCATAGCACGTACAAGATACTGCAGTAGCAGGCCTAGCGTGATGATGTCGTCTGCAGAGTTAGGCCCTCCGACATTCCCCTTTGCCATCTGTATCGTCTGCATCATCTGGGCCTCCTTCCCTGCAGTCTCGTCGTTAACCAGATGGAGCTGCAAGCTCCACAAGAAGCTCGACAGCGCCCCCCTCACATCTTTACTGAGCTCTGCGCCATTTATTAGGAGCACATTCGTTTGTTGCCAGAGTTTGTGTGCTTCGTTGATTGGAAGGGACGAAACATCGCTGACGCACGAAAGGAGGTGCATCAATAGCTTTCCGCAGTTTTCCACCAGACTTCGCTGCCTCGCTGAGCGATCACCCGCAGAGCAAGCAAGATGTAACAGACCAAGGCACCGGTCCACCTTGAGAAGGGTCCTCGATGTCTCTTCGGTGCTGGGGACCAAACTACCCAAAGGCAGATTCCCAGAGGCCTCATGCAGCTTTACGGGTAGTTCGCAGAGAAAGTCGAGCGTGGCGATGGAATTCAGGATGGAGGACCCAGATGCTTCGAGGAAGGTGGAGACGTAGACGGACAAGGGGAGAATCCCATCTTCGATCGCGCATTTCAGATAGCTATTGAGGCCAGGATCGGCGGGGTATGATTGGTATAAAAATAAGACAGAGTCTACAGGGAGTGTCGGCGTCCACGAGAGTTGTAAATGAACTGCATGTATCATTAGAACGAGGGACGCACTGCTGATTTGCTTCGCAACATCTTCGTCCGAACCGAGATTCTCATTCTGCGCAACATAAGTCTTACATAGATGTAGCCACTGCTCATTGAGACTAGTCAGCGATAACAGAAGACTGCCCCGCGCAGGATCAGCACTCACTCGCGTTGCAGACAGCCCACTCTGGAAGCAATTCCGCGACAAGTCTGTAAAAGACATCGCACAATCCTTGAGTTCCGAGGGCCTGAGCTCACAGATCTACACTCTTCACCCCGCGAGAGAGGTCCTATGAGCTGGTCAGAGAGTGTAGCAAGCGAGTGGTACAAGTTGAAGGTCAAGACGCGCTGTGCCCACCCCGCCATCAACCGCCGTCGCACATCAGATCACACGGGCAAGTATTCCACTTATGGTAGTACCGATGGCCGACACACCCAACTTGACACCTGCTCCGAAGAGCACGGGCGGGACGGCGAATGCAGGAGAATTCGTTCATTTTGCAGCTCAAAATATGGCACATACTCCCAAGACAGCCATGCCTACGGTACGCCGCCGCGCGCTATTTTTCCCGCCTTCCTCCGGCCTCCCGATCTTCTTGTACACTTCCTCTCGAAGTCCAAGGAACTGTCGAATCCACGCAAGACGTCAGGTGGTCGATGTAGCAGGAACAGCGGGCAGCGGATGTCGGTGTAATTCGAGCGGGATTTTTAATTAATAAACCCAGTCACGGAAAGAAATGGTTAGCACATGGCCGTAGCATCAGTCCCAAGGCACACTCACCCGCGCCTCCTCAGCCACTGTTTGCGTATTTAGCTTCTTGTTGTTCTGCTTCATGTGGACCAGTAAGGTCTGTCCGCGAGAAGCACAAATTATATCGTTAGCCACTGTACCGGATGTAAATGCTCACCAAGGAGGCTGGACGCAAGGTATACGTGCGGGATGCATGACGGAAGAAGGNGAAGCTGCCGCTGTNGCGATGCCAGAGGTCGCAGAAAAAGGGATAGCGCCAGAAGCGGAATGCGTATCCCTNGNGTACGTAANAAGCNAAAGGCTAGTGGAAGAGGACTCACTCGGACGGAGCGGCTCTTAAGTCCTTCGTATTTATCGTGGCGCTTGAATCTNACAGGCGTCGCGCCGAGCAGACTGAACTGGTTGTGCAAGTANGTNACATANTGCTCTAGGCACTCCAGGTAGTGCCTCTTCTTCTCGTGNGATGANATAGCGTCAGGACTNTCATAGCCGCAAGATTAGCCGACCTCTNCATCNGAAGGGTAAGAAAAGATACGCACTTTGANCCCGAAGGNGCAGGCTCAGGCAAGATACTGACAGATCGGGGTGGTTCGCTACGATTCCCAGTGGAACGGGCCGCAGGANCAGANCGACGCGGAGGNGCCGACGCTGAAGCAGTGTCGCTGNTGGTTGGTTCCGGACTGGCAGAATCAATGGCTCGCTGGATGGATGTAGGAGAGGGTTGTCCGGGNTAATCGTCTGATTCGTCGTCGCTGTAGCTNACACTTCCTCCTTTTTCATAGTCCGCGCAACCTTGCTGTCCCTCTGTCGTGGGTATGTTCTGGTACCCGTTTCCCAATTCAANAAGNAGCTCGCTCGGAGTGGGGAANGTAGGNCCTGAAAAAAGCTGCTGCGAAGTGGCTTCNTCCCAGGACTGTGGCTGAGGCGCNGCAATCTGTTGGGGTTGCTGGATAGATTGNACCCTNCCCNAGGGGACAGACTGGACNAAGTCGTTGCCTTGCGTGTAGTGTGGTTGNTCGTAGGATGGCTCAGCATACGNGATAACGCGGTAGGTAGAATCTGGGTAGNCANTGGTGTCGGCAATAGCGGATTCTTGGNTTTCGTACACGCCGNCGTCCTGGAACTGGGGNTCTAAGATAGGGATCGGAGCACGGACNATGGGGGAAGGCTGGTACACCTCNGCCGGCGCCTGATAGGTCTGAACGACNTGGNGCTCTGCTTGGTAGTTCAAGGCGTCGACGTCGTAGTANCCGTTAGCGTTGCCGCCATACTGCGCCATCGGTTGTGNCTGCGGTAGCCCGCANACATATGNATTTTGCTCCGGATACTCCTACGAGNCTATCAGCCATGGTTCGGGGCAATGTACAATGCCAACAGATGATCGAGTCCCGTACGTACCTGAGGATAGTANCCNTGCTCATGGTGGTACTGCTCCGGGTAGTACTGGCNCATGGCCTGCACTGGCTGGTGGTGGTGGTGGTAGTGAAAATCCATGCTGGGGTGNCGTTGGCCTTGCCCCTGGAACGNNNCTGTCTTTTTGTGGACGCGGCGACGTACCCGCACGGACTTGGATTGCGCCCCAGTGATCAGGCCAGCAGNGACCCCATTGGGTCATTCCNTTACCGTACTTGAGATCCCATCACGATTNGAGCAGGACCTCGAGACCACGGCGAGCAACGGAGACGTGCTTCCCTGTCTCCAAAGTGTTTCAGGGAAGGAGAGCCACACAGCGGACGTCTGNGCCGCAAAGGGCGGCTNGCCGCTCGCGCTAGAAGTCTATCAGAGTCGGNACGTACCGTCGAGCGCTAGCTNGAGCATTTAGTGCCTCGCAANGTCTGNATAGTGAGCAAGATATGCACAGAATGTCAGNATGAGNGGTCGACGTGGACCCGTCAANAGAGANGCAGCATCGACAAGGTCCCACGGTTCCAACGCAAGAACACGAGGAAGCTGGATGCTGGGGTCCAGGAATCNTCTCGACACCGGTCTGTCATCTCCAGGGGTGACCCCACTNCCCAGCAAACGCTGAGCAGCCCAATTTGGTCACCGGAGTTTTCCAGGTCGTAGGAAGATCTGGCAAGGTCCTCGTCGTCCCAAAGAGACCTGTACCCAGGCCAAGGGCGCGATTTGTCTCCTTTGCACGACTCGCGATCGCCCAGTCTGCCTCATAGACTTTTGGAAGAAAGGTTGACTCGGATAGGAAGCAAAGCGGAAGAAACCGCTCTTCAAACAAGTCACCTTTGTTTCTTAGGCTTTTTCCGTGGCCAAAGCCCCGATGAGGAAGGAGTAGAGATCCAGATTCGGTGCACACCAGATTGAGGTACCCCCAGATCTGGGCGCGGATCGGAGGTGCTTGACATCAATACGTTTCATTGACCACTTCGCCTTGCCTCGATAAATACACTCTGTGAGCACTTGAATTCTCCTTCTGCATCGTCTTCACAGTCTTCACCATGCAGGTCTCGTCCGCAGAGCAGTACTTCTCCTTCACATACCCGGAATCCACATCTCCCGCATCCACCTGTGGGGCCTCGAGCTCGAGTTCAGTGAGCTCGGTGCCCACACCACCACCACCTTTCACTCCCGAGCCACGTCCCTACCGCGACATCGACCTAAATGTCCTCAAGGTCCACGATGTGTCGGCGTTTCCTCCACTGACTACGACCAAGCCTTTGGGAGACGTTGGGCGCTTTGGCGACGCGTCGACCTCGCGCAAGGCGTCGGCGCGTATCCAAATCGCGCATCCTTACTCTCGGATGCACGCAAAAAAGGGTGAAGTCAAGCGGAGGAAAATCTGGAATCATGCTCTTGAGAAGCATATTTTCTCCCCTTTTGAGATGTGAGATTCGTACACTCGTCTCCCTTCAACGGGAACTGACCACCGCCCTACAGCTCAACGATAGGAGCACCCATCAGGCGCACGATTTACACCGCAAGCCTCGAAGCTCATATCGATGATCTTCATGCCCAGTTACTCGAGTAAGTTTCCGTTGTGCTTTTTGCTTGACCATTTTTCCTGACCGACTCTCCCCCAGGCTCGGTTTCTATCCCATTCCTTTCCACGAGCTGGAGCCCTATAAGGGACTCAACTCAAAAACCGCCAAAGTAAGTGTCGGACTTCTCTGTAACGAATGTCTCCTGAGGCATTTGCTTCTTTTGACAGAGTATGGTCGCCAGTCTCCAACACGACGCCTCAGTACTAAACCTCAAGTTACTCGAGCTCAATAGAGCCAACAAGGAGCTTCAAGACATCTTGCAGACTAACCCATAATAATTCAGCCAAAAGCTCTCGACCGTTTCTTCCGGTCGACCACCACTGGTTTGCACATGCTATCATCGTTCGGCAGCACTTCTACCATCTTGGACCAAAAGTCACCATAGCAGTTAATCATCGCATCGTACCTTAGCCCGTATAATCATATGTAGCACCTCGNATTCGAGAGTCAGCACCTGTNCCTGTGAAAGTAATAGCANCGTTCTTGATCAAGCAACTGACTGAGATCGACTTCGCNGNAGGCAGCGAACGAACTAAGGGCCATCTATCTAACCTAGANTGTTCCNGAAATTACANGGGTATATACTANATCACGAATAGGAANCCTCNTTCACCNCAATGACCTGCATCNGTAGTCGATCGCNCCTCCGNNCGAAGCTGGNCAAGNCAATNGAGNTCNCACTNGATTCCGACTCGGCGCAGCGGGGTTAAGATGAATGAAAAGAACGCTGATACAGGCGCAGNCGGTACCGCAGCAAAGAATTAGACTTTCGCCATTAANCGACGTGTCTCCTGAGGCGTGAAATGAAGAATAATGGATATGACCTTAACAAGGTTCGGCTGTTCGGAGGAATGGAATGTCAGCGACATGGCTGTACTCAATCTCGCAAGAGGNCGCTGGAAGAATAACTCACCCTCATTTTCTTTGTGCTCCAGGAACTGCAAAATAACGTTCCGAAGGTATTCAAGATTCACTTCTTCCTCTGCCTTGTTGGACGTGGTGTTCGTTGACACCGATGATGCGCTGGGCGC
>JANDKE010001377.1:0-14796 GCA_027627275.1 Coprinellus aureogranulatus
TGATAAGAACGACTACCTTCAGAAAAGGGGCATCAGGTATCCGGAGGAGAAGGATGTCGTGCCTGACAATGAGTTCGCCATACCACGAGCAGAAAGGGCTGCCCGGTCTGCTGGTAGACCCAAACGCGTGCCGAGAGTGACCACCGACGATGAGAAGCGGTCCGTGTACACCCTCGAGGAGATCAATGAAGAAAAGCAGAGGTCGCGGGGAGCTCCTTCCGTGAACTTTCTTCAATCAAGCGCCTGGATTGCGACTAGTTCAAGAACTTTGTCGGAGAAACAAGTCGGGGAGATGTACTGGTCTCCTGTATACAAGATAGGGACTGAGGCATCCTTCGACGCATTTACTTTCATCGCGGGATGGTTGGGAAAGTACCCTTCACCTGAATACGAAGATGCTTAGCTTGGCGGTCATGCAATAATAGGGAAAGCTGAGCACTGAGCTCTGAAACGTAGCAGGGCGCCTCTGCGCCCTCACAGAACTGAGCCTTCAGCGTATCCCTACTTCTTCTCTGGTCATGGTTGATGTTGTGGATCTGCCATCGTTCCCCTCCTCTTCCTGCTTCTGAATGTACCTCTTTGGTACCAATAGTCTCTGGCAAGGCGATCTATTCGACTGGCCCCTACCCTGTTTGTTCATTGTACTACATTAGTACCACCAGCCCACTGATTAGGCTTTTGACTTACCATCCACTCTGCTTGGCTACTCCAACAAGACATGTCGAGAAGTGATCTTTCTTTGTGTGAGAAAACAAGGGAATTCCTTGCTTCAGCAAGGCACCTTTTAGGCTAATCACTACGCTTGTACTTGTTTGTCCCTCCCATGTCCGAGTCCGGAGTTACGAGGAACGCGGATTGTCGTGCCCCCTTTTCCTCGTGAACCCTTTCTCAGTCCTTTCTCTCGCTCAATGAACGTCGTACGATAACCCTTCTGGGGTGTCTTCTGAAGCGAACTGTCTGCACGTGCCGCCTCTCATCTCGCCTTGATGCTATCCTCAGTTCCCACCCCCGCCGCAGCGTTCGGGTGGGAGGTCTGAGCTTGAGGTTGCTGTTGATATCCTCCCTGGCGGAATCCACGGAATCCACGCCTAGGATCGGTATCCTGAAGCCTCTTCGCGATTGCCTGGGTCGAACACCACCAAGTCAGCGATCTATGGGGAGGAGGAGGGGCTGGGTGACTTACCTGAATCAGACCTTCGTACTGGGCTTTGTAGTATAGCCTCCCAGCCTCAGGAATTTTATCTCTTCATATTGACATGAGCCGATTCTTCATGTCCTCGCTGTCGCCCCTGTACACATTTCCCCAATGATTGAATTCAATATTCTACTCCTATAAGATATCCACTTCTGTTTAACTCCTCCGTGTCTAAAGCATGCTAGCAAGTCCTATGCGAGCGAGCCTGTTTCTGCCACGAGGTCTCAGGCTATGTGCATTGTCCTTTCTTGACCCCGGCAACGGCCGAACAAGTTTACTACTTCAGAACGAAATCGTTGATTGATCCTTCCTTCTGTCACTCGCCCGCCCCATCTCGGGTGCTCTCTTGCCACTTGGTGTTCTCCGTCACTCGGTGGGGACACTGGGGAGCTCTATCATCTCACCGGGAAACAACATCCGAAAGTGTGGAACATTTTCTTATTCTCTTGGACAAGAAGACTCAATCGTGCATTTCTAGGATGGTGATTACTGACCTTCGACATTGATCAACCTTCGCTGCTTGGCCTTACACTCGGCTCCGCCTCTCCTTGTCCGGATTATCGTTGCTTCCATGAACGGTAGCCTAGGGCGATGATTGGAAACTGCTGTACTACCGTGCCTTGTATGAAAGACTGACGGTATCGAGCCAGCAGATCGCCTCGGTCAGTCTGGGAAGCAACTTGTATTCTTCGTGAGGGTGCATTGCTCGTCGGTTCCACAGGCGCAGGACTCCAATCCTTTGGTCTCATTCTCTCATTCGCGATCTTCTTGCGCCCTCGAGATGCCTGTCGTGAAGCCCCACAGCCTGGCTGGCGTAGATGTGTACCCGCGTGGCGTTCTAGCCATCCCGGCACATTGCAGTGACTCGTCTATTGTAATGTCGAATGCAGAGGCTCCCTGAAATGCAGGACTGGTCTTCTATTCGGGTCTTCCTCCCGGGACAACTCATAATGACTGCACTTCTGGCGACTTCTTCATGATCACAATACCTTCGCAGGCAGCTCGACGGGAGGCCTGTCAGTGGCTGCACAACGAGGATTTCATATCGATTGCAAGCGTTCGATAGAAGAGTACGCAAACGTCTTTCCTGGCCCAAAGGCACTGTCGCCTATGCTACTCAGGACCCCATTTCAAAGCTGTGTTGCTTCTCCACCTGACTCACTACACGACTGGCGGGAGGCATGCTCGACATATGAACTGACGGCAGAAGCTGTTTCTATTCAATCCATCCAAAAGACGGTCGATAAGCGCTGAAGATATCGGCAGCACCACGAGTTCCGGAGACCCCGTTTCTGTCTTATAAAGGTTGGAATGCAACACACTACTGCCCCAGGTTCTACCGGCTATCCTCGGTGACGTTGTATAACGCATCCCCCAGTAACAACACCCTCTTCGGCTCTCCACCTACGAACCCCTTACCATCCTCTGCTTCTCGCGTGGGAGTAAACTCTGAAACCCCTGAAGAGGCGCCAGCTATGTACGCATTGTATCACCCTGACTACACGAGGGCTATCGTATTGAACACGCTCAGGACTACGCCGTACAGTCAGCAAGGTGGTTCCCAAGGCCAGCGACGGTCAAATGAGGATGAAGTCGTGATTGCGTGAGTACGAGCTCGCCAGATCTCCGCGCATCCTGATGGTTGCTTGGTAGTGTTATGGGTGCTACTGGAAGTGGTAAAACCACAGTAAGTTTGATTCATTTCCTGCAGGAGAGCTGTGCTAACGGTCGATGTTCCGTAGTTCATCAACACTGTGAGCGGGTCAGATCTGAAGACAAGCAGTGGCCTATTCTCCTGCACGAATGCCATTGGGGTGGCACCCGGATTTTCCCTCGATGGACGAACTGTCATCCTTGTCGATACACCAGGCTTCGACGACACCAAGAAGAGCGATACTGATATCTTGAAGATGATTGCTCAGTTTCTAACCCACTCGTCAGTGCCTTCTCACTTTGCAATTAGTACACCGCTCACCTCAACTCAACCGCAGGTACGAGGAAGGGAAGAAGTTGGCTGGCGTTATCTATATTCATCGTATCTCGGACTTCCGCGTGGGCGGTACCTCGAGTCGCAACTTTAGCATGTTCCGCAAGCTTTGCGGCGACAGCACCCTCAAGAACGTGGTCGTCATGACCAACATGTGGGGAGAGGTCAGCAAGGAGCTCGGTGAAGCCCGCGAGCGAGAGCTCGCCAGCGAGGACGAATTCTTCAAGCCTGTCCTCGATAACGGCGCGAAAATGGTTCGCCACGATGGGACCCTGGCTTCCGCCCAGGCGTTGATCCGCCATTTCCTCAGTAACATACCTGAAGCTCTCCAGATTCAGCGAGAAATTGTTGAAGAGAAGAAGGACATTCTGGAGACCGCCGCTGGTGAAGCACTGAACAAGGACCTGATCGAACAGAGAAAGCGCCACGAGCGTGAGATGGCCGACCTTGAACAGGAACATAAGGGTGAGTTACGGCCATCTGCAATGTATCGCCAATCTGACTTGACTATCTCCAATAGATGCCCTAGATGCGAAGGACGAGCAGACCCGCCGCGAGATCGAGGCTGCAGCTGCAGATCTCAAGAAGAAAATGGAGCGGGTCGAAGAGGAATCTCGCAAACTCAGATCGAACTTCCAGGAGGAGAATAAGCGATTCAGGAAGAAGATGGACGACATCAAAGCTCAGGCAAAACAAGATCTCGAAGATGCGGAAGGTAGATATAAGACGGAGATTGATGACATTAAACAGCAGAGTAAGACGGACGGAGAGAATGCAGCAAAGAGGGAGGCCGAGCTCGAAAAGCAGATTGCGGAGGCGAAGAAACGCCGTGGCACTAGTTTCTGGGATGTCCTGGGAGTCGTTCTTGTGGTCGCAACAGGTGGTCTGGCGGCGTTGGCCCGTTAGTAGCTATATGACATCTTGGCTGTGTGTAGTATGAGGGAGCATGAATGCCCCAGCTCTCCTGCTTGTTGGAAGATCTTTCGGTACCGTCACGGACATTTATGCCATAATTTCAATTGGTGATGACGGGGCGGCCATCCGCAAGAAATGCACGGGAGGAGAGCGCCAATTGGATCAGCCACCGACTTGGATGAATCTCACGGGACATTGCGTGCGAACAGTGCTAGAGAACTGCTGTGCGAACGGACAGCTTCTTGTCCTTGAACGACCACCTCTACCGTCTATCTTCTATCCGAAACCTTTACGCAATGAACGTACCTATCCAGAATGGCACTCTCTGCTTGCACGCTGGTCATGGATCCACTTTCTTTCCTGATGCACACAACTGGCAAGTCGGCCAGATTCATATCGTGGCCCACGACGGTGCTGGGACAGCTGGTACGATATTTATTTCTTGCGTTTTGTTGTCATCTCACTAGTCTCGTACTAGATTCTCTCCTGCTAACCTATCTCGATGCATCTCATACGCACATCGCAAATTGTCACCACCAACTCGGACTGCTTCTCTAGGGTCTGGGCGGCAGTACCTGGTACGCCCCCAGTTTCTAGTCCCGCAGGGTCGTCTAGATTAACCGATAGGGTTCAGCATATAAATCAATTCTATAGTGTGTTACCGTCCGCCGGATTCCCGAAAGCACCGAGGCCTGGCCAATATGAATTGAAGCCCGGTCTATCAAGCAATTGTTTTCAGCTTCGCGCGTTGACCACCAATCAGCGGGAGCACAAGGTACTCAAAGCAAGTATAGTGCAGCTCGCTTGGGACTCCACATCTTGGCCGCTCTCTGAAAGGAGAAACAAATGCAATTTTCATGCTATTCGCGCCATATAGATCGAGGTCCATAAGATTGTGCAATTGACCTGCGAGAAACGCATCCCCAGGGTGGAGGCAATTGCATGGCAAGAAGCCAAGGACGTAGTCGACAGTCTCGCGGACGCGCGCTGTCCGAGACACGGTATTCGGGGGAGAAGGTAACTTAAATCCAAAACAGGGTGGATGGACGAAGCCAACTAATGAAANCGGAATCTAAGAAGTGACTATCTTCTAATCAATCCTGTCTCATCGCAATAAAAGCACTACCGCTTGTGCATGTGCACGCAGTCGGTGCTTTGACGCCGAAGCCATGGCAAAGCACTGGCTGTGCGACACAACGCACGGTCCAAAGAACAATGGCGGGGAGACTGTGGGTATTCCCATGCTCTATTCTCGAGCCACTGATGTGATTCCCCGTCTACAATATAAAGCTTAAAATTCATAAAGTTCGGGTGTATTGCTTCCCCCCACTTTCGATAGTTCCCCAGTGGTCTCTTTCATCGCAGTTCCCAACACCCCGGATGGCTCCATATAATCCCCCTCCAACGTCACCTCGACACCCTCCCAAAGATGGCATAGTGCTCCCGGTGGACATTCTGGCGCTCATTTTTTGTTCTCTCATCACCAGCGAGGTCGGCGAATTCGAGTCAAGATTGCACCAAGCCATATCTTGTATCAAGCAACTCGTAGCACTTGGAACCGTCAATAAACTCTGGCGCGATGCCACGTTGACGGCGACACTATGGGCTCCCCTCCTCAATCTCGATTTGCCCAATGTGGTATTTAACAACGTCTTCCAACGCACGGCGTTGGCTCTCCTCGATATTGAATACAACGCCCGCGACCAGCCCAACGGCCCCAACATCCGCACGCACGATCCGAATTGGGTCCTTGTTCTTAGCGACATGACCCGCATTAGGTCTCTGCGGCTCGACTTCGTTACACCCAACCGTGGCACCCCCGATCCTGGTTATCTACAGTCAAGACTACACCAGTTGCCGTCCATGATCTCGGATATCAAGCTCAGAATGCCGATCGAACAAGATCATCGGATTCTATGTTTCCCATTTCTTCAAGCCCTTCTTGGGGGATCGCCCAAAACACGTCGACTCGAGTTGATAGACTGCCACGTCCCACCAAGCAGCTTTTCTCAATCTCTGACCCATCTTGACATCCGCTACACGGACGCAACCAGAAATGCCACTCCATCCATATTTCCTTGGTTATTGTTCTTGTTGAACGCCGGAATGCCTCGCCTCGAAGTCCTTTCCCTCCACTGCAACTATCACATCCCGGAAGTGTATCATCAACCCATTCCACTTCCACCAACTCTGAAAACTCTCTCGGTTTCATCCAGCACCTTCGCCATACAACACCTCCTTTCGCAAGCCAAGATCCCTCCCCAGTGCAATATCTCGCTCTCCGTTATCGGAAGACAGTCCGGTCAGACGCTCTCCACTCTTTTTCCAATGGTGGCTGCATTATGGGGGTCGCTCCCAAGCCGGGAGGCGAAGTTCAAGTTCTTCTGCGCAGGTGGAAGTGCAGGCTTCGAACTGTCACAATGGACCGATTTACGGTTTGTTAAATTCTTCTCGGGAATCGTTTCAAAGGCGGATTTTGAAGTGTTGATTCTTGCGAACGACGGGAGTGGTTTTTACCCTGTTCTGAACCAGAGCACTTGTCTGCAACTAGACATAGGTCAACTCCAAGACGAAGATGCTGCGACTCGAATGGCGAACGCTGAACCATTCTTCCCAGCCCTTCGAAAGTATATTTCAGTGTTCCGTGGTGCTCACAATGTTCACATCATGAACCCTGAGATCGTCACTTGGGGGCTCTGCCTAGAAATTATCCAACCGAACGAATTCGATGCAGAGATACACCAAAACGAATTCCTGGCCCTTCGGAAGCTCGGATTCTCGAGTCGGGCAATTATGAAGCCGAAAGATGATATCCACAAGTGGATCAAGGATTTGGTGTGGAACCGATACAAATTAGAATCGTCTGGGTTCCCTGTCTCACGGATCGAGGTCATTCGCGTCCATGGCATGTTCCCTACACCGGAAATACGTCACGTCGACGTCGGTAGTAGCTTTGGCAGATATCCTCGACGCTCGGCTTGGGAGACGTACTATAACTCTGTCATGGCTCTGCGCGTCGTGCTTGCCTGATCATCTTTGATAAATTGCAATTTCCGTCATGTAAATAATCTCTCACCCAACTATACATTGTGTTCAAGGATATCACACCTTTTTGGTATACTGCGCAGTATCCTAGTAGGGTAAACAAAGGCTATGAGAAACCGCGAGCATTGAGGTGGGCGCCAGCTGGGCCACCAAATTTTACCCAGTTTTCCGGCGAGAAACGATCGAATGACGCATGAACTGATACAGGGAGCTGTTGAGCCCTGTTCGGTGGGGGGTATCCCCTTCAAAAAATGTTGCACCCCTTCATGAGGAATACGACAATCAACCTAGTTTAGGAAGTGAGCGGGACACGAACCAAGAAACCGTGAGCATCGCTAAAAGCCCACACCTGTCGTCATCGATTGTACCTCAACGCGGGAGGTTTGAGCCACGGTGCGGAGTACTATTATGATGTAAACAAAGAACTGCACTGGTGTGCGGCATCACGGACATGCCAGTGCGTCTCATACTACGATGGTGAAGACGCTTTGACTCGAGTGCCAAGCCAAGTACTTCCTACCCTTCCGCGATCCACCGGACCAAAAAAACGAGGTGGCCGAACATAACACTGTGGCTATGCCGCTTCTCGAGCCACTGATTTTGTCCCTCTCTGTTCGTATAAAGCCTGCATGTCAGCTGAAATTGTCCCCACCGTAACCCATCATCGCCAGTCCGCCCCCACAGGACATGTACCACCCACAGCCCTGCATCCTAACCTCTCCCAGCACAGGCAACTGTTAGGTCCCCGCCGACACTCGACTATGATGTCTTGGAAGTAGTATTTCGCTTTTTGCTCATTTCCGGGTCTCAAGGTCCCAGATGGCAGCTGCAACGAGCGAAGAAGAACATCAAGCAACTCCACACATTGCAGCTCGTCTGTTCTCTCTGGCGTGCCACAGCGCTCCGCCCCACCTTATGGACACTCCTACTTAATCTCGACCTACCTCACGGTCAATTCAAGGGTGTTTTGAAGCATACGGAATCAGCCCCTCTTTACATCGACTATAACCACTTCGACCAGCCCAGCGACCTCAATGTCCGCTCAAGCAGTGCGAATTGGACCCTCGCTCTTCGGAATATGACTCGCATCAGATCTTTGCGGCTGTGCTTCGAGGTGCCTGGCCAAGGCATGCTTGACACGAAAAGTCTCCAATCTTCCTTCCGCCAACTTTCTCCTCAAATCGTCTCCTTCGTTATAACCATGCCATCCGTCAGTGGGAGCACTCAAATCGTCCGGCTCCCTGAAACATTTCTCGATGTGCCAGACTCGCAATTAGATCACCTCAGCTTCTTCGATTGCTACCTGACGCCGAAGAAACGCTTGCCAGATCTCACTACCCTTATAGTTGGATACACCAACGAATCGATGAACTCGTCCGAGTTCATTATTCCTTGGCTTTCGTTTATCTCAAAGTCTGGAGCACCTCACCTCCGCTCTCTCATGGTACACGGAAATTTCGTCCTACAGGCGGCAAATCACCAGCGCGAAGCCATCTCCTTGCCCATTACCCTATCAAAGCTCACCCTCTGGTGCAGTATCAGGACATTACGAAGCACCCTTTCCCACATCATCATTCCCCCTCGTTGCACCATCATGATAGGAATCACCGGCCCATGGTTCAGAGATACCCCCACGACTTCTCTTTTCCCCCGTGTCTTCGTTATGGGGTTCACTGCCGAGCACAGAGGTCACGGTCGTATTCAGCTTTAGTAGGGAAGGGGGTCACATGTTGCTGAAGCAGGTTGGCAAGATGAGGGAGGTCGTAGCGAGACCGGGTACTTTTAGCAGGGAGGACCTCGAAAGTATGAACCTGGCGAACAACGGAAAGGGTATCTACCCCATCGTTGACCAGCATACATGGTTATGCCTGTACCTCAGGAGTTACGAACCGGACGATCCACGAGCCCGGAGACCAGAAGGAGAGCCCTTCTTGCCAGCTATGAGAAAGTACATCTCTGGGTTCAGCACAGTTCAAAACATCCATATCCACACCTTCGAAATTGTCAACTGGGGGCTGGAGCTGAGGGTCATCGAACCGGACGAGTTCAAGGCGGAACTACACCGGGACGCCTTCTTGGGACTTCGGCAACTCCGAGTGTCGACCCCGAAAGAAGATAATGAAGACATCCACCAATGGATTATTGCATTGGTTTGGAATCGATTCCAGCTTCATTCGTGCGGTTTTCCCGTTTCCCGCATCGAATACGTGGAATTCATCAATATGCACCCTGAGATAGCACGCCAAGTTATTCGTACACGCTCTACCTTCACGGAGGGTCACCTCAGCGGAGAGAGTGGCGAGAAGGCTTGGGAGTCGTACTATCGGTCTGAAATAATAGGGGCGAATGAGGTCGCGAATGGAGACCAGCAACTTTCTAGCCTGTAGTCATGTATCGATTTCTATCTCAGTTATGCCTGACATCTATTGAGGATGGAGACCTGTAAGTCAACCTGTCCATTATCTGCTCTGTAGCGATCGAAACGGACGAGAAATCGTGTCAGTGTTACGGATAGGCAGTGTCTACTCGATGTATAGCCAGATCACAGCGACCCTCGAAACGAACTCCTTTCGGAGAGTAAGATACTCCTCAGACCGCGTCAAGCGCTTGGTCACGACGTGAAACCCAGACCAATGCATAGAGATGACCCCGGGATGGGAGCGGTACTCTGAGAGACGAGAAAGAAATCTGCGAGGAAGAGCCCGAGAAAGGAACGAGAGACAACCCGGATGACCTGTAAGGTCGAAGATGCACAACCAGAAGAGCGCACCACGGTCCATAAGGCTTTCAGATCGACACATGCGTATCTTCCACCGGGAAGGTGCACGCCTTAAAGCCACTCTCTGCACCGGCGAGGTCGAAACTAGGTTCCTAGACAACGGCTCGAGGCTTTAGACAGTACTAGCAGAAAGCTCAGTAAAATCTACACAGACGGTAGACCCTTCGAGAACAGCGTCCTTCAGGACTGGAGAAACCACAGCTCAATCCATCCTGAACCTCCACCACGAGATCCCCCTGCCAGAAACACCAGAAATCAAACCTCTTCCAGGGAACCTGCACCGCAGTCCCGTTTGGAGTGTTCGGTATAGCGGGGATCATTAGGCGAGGGGACTTTCGTGCAGGTCGTCAGATAGGTGCGAAGGGTATTGTGCGTGTAAGTTGTCAGATTCGAGAGGTCTCGTATAGACAGCCAGAGGTGAGGAGAAGCAGTAGTCACGACGCATCCCAAGGATCGCAGCGCCAAGTCCACTCGTGTAGGTCGACCATTCATACCACGTAAAACCTTCGTCGACGCTCTGGCAATTATATCAGGGTTTCGAAGTCGTTTCGGAAGGAAACAGTACGCTGGGAGGGGACGACAGCGAGAGACCCGCAAACGACGGCGATGACGAACCCCAGAGGCAGACGAGCGGCACGAACAGGACTACCCAGAAACCTAGAACCCCTCGCCCTCCGTTCCCGACGCCCACCACAAGATCCCCCTGCCAGAAACACCAGAAATCAAACATCTTCCAGAGAACCTGTACAGCAGGCCCGTTCAGAGTGTTCGGTATAGCGGCGATCATTAGGCGAGGGGATCTTCGTGCAGGTCGTCAGATAGGTGCGAAGGGTACTGCGCGTGTAAGTTGTCAGATGCGAGAGGTCTCGTATAGACAGGAGGCGAGAAGAAGCACATAAGTAAGTAGTTACGACGCATCCCAAGGATCACAGCGCCAAGTCCACTCGCGCCAGTCGATAGCCCGAACCAAGTCAAACCTTCTTCAACGTCCTGGCAACCAAACCAGCGTCCCGAAGTAGCCCTGGATGAACGCAGACCCTTGCGAGGGGACAACGACGAGAGAACCGGAGATGACCTCGAGGAGAATCCCAGGAAACGAAACCAACAGCGAACCAGATGACTTGCAAGCCCCAACGAGAGACGAACGAAGAAACGCAACTCATAGAGTTCAACTCGAGATACCCCGAAAGCCGACCCGCGAATTCCGGACAGGGTATCGACGACAGCAGAGAGGGCGAGGAGAACTCGATGTATCAGTTCCAATCCCCTTCCATGTCGGATCAACCATCACACCTTCTCGAGGGGGTGAGAGACAAACGAGCGAAGAAGGGGATCAGGAAGGGATACCAAGGAAGCGCGGATCGAAGTAGGAGTGCGGGAAAGCAAGGTCCTACGACGCTATCGCAAACGCACGAGGGACCGCGAATGCAGTAACATAAAGCCAGGCGTCCACGGAAATCCTTCCCTACCCCGAAGGATCGTTAGACCAGACGAACGAAGAGGACTTTCTACGATATACGCACGGTACTTCTTCGAGATGCCAGTCCCACCTCGCGCGAACGTTTCGTCCCCTCCAAATAAGGGACGATTACACCACATCCGAAGATACACACACGCACACCCTATAGAGCCAGATCCGTTTAGTAGATGGGAGACAATACGCCTCCTCTGTAAGGGGAGTCGCCGGCGATCGAGTCCGAAGGGGAAGACAAATACACCCAGACTCCAGGTCGACGACCTCCGGCATATATCACACCTAGATCAGCCTTAGGTGAGAATCGAGCCGTCGAACATGACTTGCACCGAAAAAAAGCGTCCAGAGAAACCGAGTACGACTGGAACAGTAAGAAAGGCAAGGGCGTCGACGAGATCCAGTCAGAGACGTACGAAGCACACTCGATCCGGGAACTAGGAAGAGGGACTAAATGTGTCAGACCATACAACCTGGCTGAATTGACAGGTTGGACGCACCTAGGTTTAAGAGACGAGTCAGATCCTGGCCTTCCTTCCTTCGAACTAATCCTCACCAGTCGCGCTTGAAGACATAGTCGAAGAGCACGAGACGAGAACCAGCGCGAATAGTCATATAGGCGAGTCCGGTTCACAGAGAGGGAAGACTGACGGCGGGAATCGGAGGGTTGAGTTGAGAGGGATTGCGGTGACAACGACGACGGGGGACCGGAATCGAAGCTGGTGAGAACGATGAGCAAAGACTATCACCACGCTCAAAAGGGGAAAACGCACCGTGGCAACTCCCAAACGCGTTACCCTCTACGGCTCTAGGTAGTGGGATTGAGCGACGTTAAGTTGGGTGGGTCGCGGGCCCTAGAGCGGGATAGAGAGGCGGATGAGGCCAGTCAGTGAGCGTTTTATAAAGTAGACGAGGAGAATATGAATGGCAGTGGGGAGAGGGAAGTAAAATGGCGATAATGACGATCGGAAGAGGCGTGGGCTGAGGGAAGCGGCAGAAACACAAGCGAGCGGTCCGATGTCGGTCAAGAAAGAAACGACAATGGTGAACGAATTCAACTGCGAAGCTGAAAAAACCTAATGGAAGAGACCCCAGGGATGGCTCGTCGGATGAGAAAGAACGTACCGATAAAGCACCTCGTACGCCACTTGCGGATTATTCGCTCAGCCCATTCCTCAGAACGCTCGGGAGTCGGGACGACCAGCTTTCCGTGTTCAACGAACTCGGTGTGGATGCCGTTCTGTCTAGGGGATGGGTCAGCTTCCTGGACTAAGGTTCAGTGAGGGGAGATGGGGCGCATGGAAGGACGGATGGGAGAGCGAAGGGGGGATGAAGGAAATCGGAGACAGCGTGGAACAAGAGGAGGTGGGAGTGATTACGCAGAGGGATGGAGTGACGACGTACCTAATCCACAATCCTTACGAGCGGCACACACAACCGGCAACGAGGACGACCGAGGATGCTCCAAAACCTGGTTCCGGATCCCGTCAGCGTTTGGGACTTCCGAGTCGCTGAGCACAGACTCGGACGAAAAGGCGTCGTGGACAAAGGGACAACAAATGTGACGTGGATATGGGGAAGGGAAACTGCCCAGGAGAGGAAAGGGGAACACGACGAAGGAGGACGAGAAGTGGGAAGACGGGGATATGCAGGGATTTGGGCAATGAGAATTTGTACGGTACAATTTGTACATGTCGGGAAAAGAGAGAACGGAGGGAGGTTCGCATGGAGGACGTAATCAGATGAGCGCAATCTTAAAGGTGAGGGAAGAATCGAAGCGAAGGAAGGTCAACGCTCGACGATGAGCGAAAATGCAACGAGGGATCAGACAGAGAGGACAAGGGGAGGCGAAACGGAGGGGAACCATCGAACAGTTCAAGAAATGCAAGAGGTCGCAAGCAAACCCGAGTAATTCGTAGTACAAGCTTAAGGAAGGAAAAAGAGGTTTAGAAAGGAGTATTCAATCATAACAGGGCAATTGACATGAAAAAGAAGTTTGATAATAACCTGGGCAGACGGGCAACGATGCCAGATCGGATGAGGGTAACAGGACGAGAGCTTTTCGCTAGGGGAGAGAAGACCGCCGTACGACGTGACGACGTGATGACGAGGCCGCCCTTGTTCGATCCGCCGTCTTCGTCTCTCCCCGACTCGCCAGGAAGGCGTCGGTTCTCCCAAACCGGGCTTCAGAATCTCGCGAACCTCTCCCTTGCCTTTCGAGGGTCCTAGTGGCCACACAGCGTACCCCAGCAAGACACGGACGATCCGTAGACTTGCCATAACCAATCACCCCTTGAATCCGTCACCGACCGGGGTGGTGATAAATGGCCTCCTCACGGGGGAAGAGAACGAGGCTAGCGGGGTATGTGGGTGGTCACCATCCCCGTCAGTGGATGAGAAATGGGGACGGTGGGTGGGTCGTGAAGCGACAGGCTATGCCGAAGATGCATGTCTGGAAGCAGAGAGCATTCTCCTAGTAGAGCGCTGTCCGACGCTGAGCGATAGGCGAACAGATTTGGAGCGCAGAAAGACCTGTGAACGAGGGAAAGGGTCAGTGCTAGGCGCAAAGTGATAATCAAGCAAAAGAACGAAGCATAGCGAGAGCAAAGGAAAGGGTGGTCGAATAAAGACGAGATTGATGGTGGGTCGAAGGGAGGTCGAAAGGAGGGAGGACCGGTAGGGTCGAGCAAGTGGGAGTGGGGGAAAGGATGGGCAGACAGGGACTCACCTTGAGAGGCAGACGACGGCAGGTGAACCGCAGCCGTTCGGATTCGAGGAGGCGTGTAAGAGCGCCTCGTGGATAATCCCTAGACCAGCATTCAGAATAGGTGGTGAGACGTCGAANNNGGGGTACGTACTGGTATCCTTGGCTCTGAGCCCATTCCTCGGTCGCTCTCGCCAGGCTCTCCTCGACTTCCTTCTTGCCGTAGTCTAACCGTTGCCGTGTGTTGAACGTCCGACCACAACAACGAAGTGAAGTGGCCTCAATCAAGGCTACTGAGTCCATTGGTCGGTGGTCCGTGATGCTGCTGCTCACCGGTGGTTGGTACAGAGAACAGGTCGGGGGATGGTAGGTGGAGAGGGTCGTCACGGGTAAGGGTGATCTTTGCAGGAACGGGGAGAAAGGCCTTCGCTGGGGGGAGGGATCTGTTATCGGTAAAGGTCCTGGTGAGATTTCCGGCAGCAGCTAGCGTTGGAGAAGGGGAGCTGGAGGGACTGGGGCTCGACAGAAAGTGGCGTGCTCTGCGGAGGGAGGGACGTCAGCGTTACGAGCGATTGCAAGTGAAAGGTGCACTTGGTAGAGTAAGGAGGAGGGGAAGGGGGGAATGGATGGGATGCGAACAGACTAAGGAAGGATTTAGTACGTACCGAGGCTACAAGATCTCTCCTCGATCCTGCGGTAT
>JANDKE010001378.1:0-14792 GCA_027627275.1 Coprinellus aureogranulatus
CAGAGCGCCGCCGCCGACGCCGAGCCCTCGGGACGGAGCCTGGGTGTTTAGCGCCCGGGCCTATGACGACATTTGCCAAGTGGGTGTGCCTTGGCGCTCCTACCCGACCCACGTTCTCGAGCCTGCTCTTCAGTGTTCCTTGCTCAACGTATCGCTTGGTAACGTTGACCTACGTCGTTGTTATTAATTGTACAGCGATGTCTAGCTGAAAGACGGTCATAGGCTGACTCAGGAAAGCGGCGGAGACGATAGACCGGCGATTTGTAAGAACACCGAGTGGGTGAGTGGATTATTGGAGGATCAGTCAGCAGGTCCACAGACGCCCCCGGGAGCTCATTACGCCTTTCATTACAGAACTCGTTCATTCTAGTTCATTTCCAGACATAGAGTGAGATGCCTATCACTTTCACCAAGTCAGGGTTCCTTCCTTGCATATTCTACGCCACGAAGAACAACAGGACGAGCGATAGAAAGCGAGGTAGAGCGGGGAGATGGGAAAAACGGGAAGCAAGGGACGTCCGGGAGGGACAAGGTATTCAGATTGGACGCCTAGCGAGATTAAACGCCGTTCATCTCATGCTCCTTGCGTGGAGAAGTGGACCTACACCAAGGTCACACCTTGAATACTACATCACAGTCGACAGACAGATTGCCTGGAAGCCAGTGGAAGGAAACTCCACTGTGAACATCGGACCGAGGAAACCTGAAAAGGTACGACGAGGTACAGGTCATTTTGGAATTCGAATTCAAAATGCCACTTTTGGTGATCGCTGAAGTCTGCGGGGCGTCATTCGAACATCAGCTGGTTCTTCGTAATTTATCGATACCTCATTCCATATCTGCTGCAGGCCTTTGTGAAATCCGAAATCGGGCAGAACTGGGTGCACTCAACAGAACTTAGTGAACAGCCCGTTCACTAACGCATAACGCAGTTCCACCAACCCTCTGAGAAAAAGCATCCTTATAGGGATAACAGAAAGGAATTCCGTCGGCTCTCCGCTATGTGCCACCTCGTCTCACACGTATCCTGTCACAGTGAAGATTCAAGACAGTAGACCTCGTGGCTCCCTTCGAACAATATGGCGTGGTCACGAATGCTAACGTCGGTCTGGAGGGATCCAATCAATATCGGCTTGTCTCCACAAATTCGCGCATGTAGGAAAGGTTGAAAACGGACATTCCGAGTGCATTCCGTACGATGACCTGGGCACACTGGGGCTGCAGCCTTCTCGCGTAGACGAGAAGCCGAACACCACGACAGCTTGGCTCGTGTTGGTCATGAGGGGGAGAGCTCGGGAAGGCGTGCGTACCTCCGGATAGCAGCGAAGAGGCATTGCAGTCATCGTCAAAGGGGTCATATCAAACAAAGGTAGTTGAAAGCTACCCGGAAAAATAAGCCAATACGCTCGCGTTTAGGATCCCAAACCTACACGAATTCAGAGAGTCGAACGATGTCCCCGTGTCTCTCCCATCACCTGTGTGTTCCGCCTCGTCGCAAATTGTGTACCGGATGACCCTACCCAGTGCCTGATTCATTCCATCCCGCGCGTTCCACTCTCGATGCTTGCATGTCCGGGAAGTGGAGTCCTCGCTGACGCAGACTGGGTCTCCTCTGCTCTAGGGTGGATGAGAGAAGCTCTCGATCTCCGAGGTCTGGCACCGGGAGTCGCTTAAGCTCACTAGCTCGTCATCCGGGTTCAAGGGGTCGTCATATGTGAGATTCGGACTGATGGAGACGCCTCTGAATGAGAGAGACACATAGGCGAGAGACGCGTCAGACTGACAGCGATAGTCCTGCCCCGTGAGAGTTGAACTCAGTGGATTTCTTTCTTTCTTCTTCCCCTCGGCGTACGGTGTAATCTGGATTAAAGGGTGTTGCGTCTTCAAGCCGTCTGTCGTTGATATTGGCAATCCCAGATAGGAGGTAGATGCACTATAAGCCGCTATAGAGTCGACTGGGCGGGGGTATAAGGTCCTGGCGTGACTTGGGAAGAGCGTGTGTACATCGTCGGCTTACCCGCGATGGTTGGTACAAAAGTCGGAGCTACGACGAGAGGGATAGTTTATGTTCGGCGTTGACTAGAATCAAGATACCTTAGGCTGGGGAAGCCATGTACCAGAGAGGGTGCCGAGACAGGGTGCCTACGTTCAGGAGATCTCCAGCAGCGAAGATTCCCAAAGCCAAGTAGCTGCGTTAGCTTGATGTCGATAATCAAACCTTGGGCGAGGAGCAGGACAAAAACCAGACTGGATTGGTGTCATACAACAGCTCCGACATGCACCTTATCGAGGAGCTGCCAAAACAGTGCAGACAACCAGGTTCGTCTGACCCAAGACGCGCTCCCTGCCTGTTGTCAGGGCGGTTGAATGGGGCCCGGTCGTTTGGCGTAGGCAGGACCACCGGACGTTACTGGCGCAACTGTATATTCAAGGGTCTCGAGCCAACAGTTTTATATGGCCAGAGTTCCCCGTTACAGTAACCACAATCTCAGACCCAGTTGAAATTGTCTTCGGTTGGGGCGCGTCGACCATTATGTCAACGCCGGATTTCCGTGTGGGGTCAGGAATTGGACGAAATGCGCCTCGTAGCTGTGTGGTATTTCAACTTGAGCTCGTGCATTGCTGAGGCCGTTCCTGGAGAAGATGCAGAGGGGATTACGAGCCTTGGAAGTTGGTTGAAAGGAGAAGACGCGTCATAGGATGCTGCGCTTGTTTGGTTGTGTTTTGATCCAAGCTCTTCGCCATGCATCACGGGCCAAGTGCAAATCCGTTGTTTCGTTCAACCGTCATCTCAAAGTCTGCTTTTTCTCTCCCAATCGAATCCCACAGGACAGCCTTGCACCATTTCTATCCTTTTTCGAGCTCGTACGAGATAGAATGAGATGCCTCGACCGATCTCTCTTCCCTCAGTTGCGCTGTGGACGATCCACGGGTGGACCATGTCTGTCAATCCGCCTCCGTTCAGCCTCTGAAGTTTAAATCACTGAAAGGTATATTCGCAGCGGGTGAATCACCACCGTCACAATCTGGACTATACATCGAAATCTGAACACAACGGCCTCCTCGACGAATGTCCTTTAGGGGACGTGGGGGGCATGGGCACCCGGAGGGTGACCGCCAGTGTTGATGTGGAACGACCTCTGATAGGGGACGGTATTCAGAAGAGTTCTCTGAGACGGAAGAGGGGATACATACCGTTGGCCGGCCGTTATGCGGGTTCACAGTCCCAAGCCGTTGTCCAGCCGCGTTATGGAACTTGGCTGTGATATGGATCGGCTCATGGGGGTTCGTACCTCCAGAATGGGCTCCTCGCCTAATCGCCATTGTGAGTATTCATTCTTCCTACCCCTGGTGGAACTCAAGACTCACATGACGGTACCCCGATGCGCAGTGGTCAAGTGCGGGTGCGTGTTCATAGCGCCTCTTGCTTGATCCTTGTGCCAGTTCACCAACTTCCTGTACTTCTTCTTATCGCCTCCAGCCATAATTTTGATATCCTTCCTAGCCGTTCGGCTGATCTGGACGGTACGAGTGAAGAGGTCGTCGTCGTCTTCAAATGTGGACCGAGTGTCGACGTCGAGGCCCTCCAAGATCGCACGAAGCGAGAGAGCAGCGTCGTCGAAGCCGCTGTCGCGGTCTACCAACAGGGAATCTGCTTGTTCTCGCTCGACGAGGTCACCATCGGCATTCGATCTATGCGTGACTAGTAAGTGCCAAATCGAACATGTAGAAGCGACAGGCGGTACTCACGGTACAGGTACAGCAAAGGCGAGTTTGACAAGGAGAAGCGTGCCTAGAGCGAGCAACGCGTGTCTGAACGAAGGGAAGAGCATGTTTTCAGGGGTCGGTTAAGAGCGACCTGCGCCTAGCAAGTTGGGAGTGTTGAGTGGGTTGAGCGGACCAGCCGTGGGGATCCTCGTTCGACCTGGCTCGCCTTATAAGAGGTCCATGAAACGCCATTCGCCATTCAGAAATTCGACGTGCGAGATTGACCGGAGCATTCGGTCCATTGAGCGGTCTGACAGTGGCTTGGTGTGGGCGTAATTGACGCCCAGAAACGGATGATTCGGGCGCTCCCCGCAGGTGAGTCTGTCATTTGACCTCCTCGTTCGTCACGTTGAAGCGCGCAAAGTGATTGCGATCTGACAAGGATGAGGTGAAGCGAAGATCCGATACGGACGAATGCAAGTATAAGGTTTGACTAGTCCATTCGAAGCGAGGCGATCCAGAAGCATCTGACCTTGACAATCATCGCTGCCAGGATTACGCCCTCCTGTTGATACGCATCGCGCAATGGGCGTTAATTGTGAACAAAGATCATCGCTCTGTGGCTGAATCCATGATGCGCCCATAGACAGGACAATGCTCCGGGAAGACCGGTGAGATCGTCGCAATTTACACTGCCCCTTTCGATTCTTGACTGTCGATGCAACCCCTCTAGACGAATCCTTTATCTGCGACAGTCGCCTCGTGTTTTTGTTCCAGCTCAATTGAACGCATTCCCACATCAATCCTCCTCACTTGCTTCAACTTACTTCAAGCCGCCTTTCCATTCAGAAGTCTCAACTCGTATCTTTACTCGCCTCAACATACACGATGTCTACGTTCCCCGAAGAACCTCTCAACGCCGGTTACTTCCCCGGTACGCCAAACCAATCGCTCAACAACGGTACCTACACCATCGTCCGTAAACTCGGGTGGGGAACCCGGTCATCGACTTGGCTCGTCCGGCAAACACCGTCTGCCACCAACTCGGAGGTCTTGTACTGGGCAGCCCAGATCTTCACTACATCCTCCTCCAAGGACGCTGAAACCAACCTCCTTCCTGTGCTAAAAACCCCAATTTTGAGTTCGGGAGCGCTGTCGTACCCTAACTTCCGCGGGAGTTTTTACGAGACGAGTGTTCATGGAGAGCATCTCGTTTTGGTTGTTCAGGCGTATGGAGTGTCTATCGCCGGTTTGTTAGATGACGCGAAAAATGGTGGCGCGAAGGCGGGGTTACCGGTGCACACTGTCCAACATATCACTTCTGTTGTCCTTGAAGCTCTGCAGAGCTTACACTCTAGGCAGATTATGCATGGAGGTACGCCGCAACACCGTTACTCTATCATCGAAGTTCGCACTAATGATAAAATTTTGTCGGGATAGGTGTGACACTGGAGAACGTAGCCTTCTCCCCGTTAACCCAAGCAGAGTTCCTTCAACCCGTTCTCGACGCCAACCCCCCTCCCACCGACACCGTCACCATCGACGGTCTCCCCGTCGTACGATCGCAGCCACTCAGCCATTACAAACCCGCATGGAATGAGCCTTCGAGTGATGTCGCTGACTGGATGCTCGATCTCGTTGGGTACGGACATGGTACGTGCCCTTCACTTGTCCAATGAATCAAGTCGTCAGGGTGTCCTACTAACGGGAAACCCCCTCGATATAGCTCAAAAGTCTGACTTCAAACCTGAGGCGGACCGCGACTACGCCAACGCTCCAGAAACCCTCCTCTCCTTCCCAGCATGCGCACCTCACACCGACATATGGATGCTCGGGTCCCTCGTACGTCTCCTCCCATTTCCCTATGCCAACTGACTCATTCATTCAAATGAACCTATTTGAATTGCTCCCACGAACAGGTCTTTCAACTTCTCACAAATCGCCCACTCCTCTCATCCCCGCCGACGAATACCCCAGCCGAGAAGCTCGCAGAGATCATAGGCGCCATGCAAACGCTCGAGCAAACTCTCACTGACGCGCTAGGAAACCCGGACGATGCCAGGGCGGCGTATGAGTTTGTCAAGAGGTGCTTGGTGATTGACCCAGAACAGAGGTCTACCGCGCGGGAGTTGAAAGAGAGTGAGTGGGTGAAGGAGGGGGCGAAGTGTTCTTGCTGTTACGACTGAGGGCACATTCTATGGTCCTTTTCCTGTGATTCCCGTCGTGTGAGAGAGATAGTGTATAACATGAATGTACTAGTAATCGGATTCAGTGCTCGAACGTCAGTCGTCGTCGTCTCCTCCAGCCCGATCGTGAAACGGAAAGTGAATTCAAGGTAACACTCCACTCCTCTTCTTCCTCTTCTTTTGAGGCCCAGAGACTGAGTCGTACGAAGGAGATATGCATATCCCACGTCGAGATTCAGAGTCCTCAGCTCTCGAGCTCATGCATATACGTGTGCTCCTTCAGAACTTTCCTTCCACTCGTTCATCTCCTTTCTCTCTATTAGAGTCTAGATCATTGGCCAGTCTATTTCTCAGGAGATGGAGATATATATAAGCGACCCTGTTCTGCTCATACCGTCCTTTGACACTCCGACCCTTCTTCGGCAATTGCTTTTCGCAATTCTCGAAGTATATCCCCACGCTTCTCCGAAAGATACAAGATTATTCCCAAATGTTCGCACCCCCGAATAAACAGATTGCATGCGGCAACGACCCTCGGGCTTGCGAATGACGGTCCTTCGCCCTGGGAAGGCGTGAGAGCACTCTGGAGTCTGACCATGACAGAAACCATAGCCTCTGGCGATGCACACCACGCAATGCGGAAGATGCTGGTAATCATGTCTTGATTGAGCTCCTTCTCTATCATTGCTTGCCAGAGAGTTTCTTCGATCTGCCGAGGGAGTTCTAGGAACAGGGATATCAACCGTGTGGACGCATATTAATTATCCCAGGGTGAAGAGGCTACTCACCTTGTGCAAAGGCTGACGACATGGTTGAGTTAGACCGATTCAAGGGTACACGACAGAGCTCCCACTCAACCCCGATCAAGGGCACCGTGAAAACGCCCTTTACCACGAGTATATCCTCCGGGTGTTCCAGAGAGTTCAGAATCCGCAAAATCAGCTCCAAGTGACGGTTGATGAGTTGAGGACCGAGCGAAGGGCAGAAAAACGTCACGTAATGAATACAGAGCACCAAAGTCATATCCCGCAGCAACGCTCCCGAGGCAGACTGGCGGAACGAGGCTGAATTTTCCATGAATGATTGGTCCCAGCGGCCCGGCAGCCTGTTCCGTAGGAATTGGTACATGTCCTCCACATGTTTGTAGCTTATGCCGACTTCCGATTCCATACAGTGAAGGAGCGCGAGCATTGCTCCATGATCTTCGGAATGCGATTCTAGCAGCCACTTCCAATGTTCCCCATCCCCGTGCGATTGATCGACGGCCTGCTGATCTTCGGCAAGCCAGCTCTTCGGCCAGCTGTAGAACCCCTGCGCATTTCTGGGTTCAACGTTTAGCAAGGGAATTGTGTCCGGCTCCGGAGCCACGAAGTGAGGTTGCCTCCGATTCGCTAGATCCCGCACTCGCGTGCCACCCACTAACAAAAGGGTTTTGACACCACGGGCGATCCCGACGATGGAAGACCAGCAATAGGAGAATAGCCACACTTGAGGAGATCGATACACACAACTGCGATTGACCGCTGGAAGGAGAGATGTTATGACCAGGAGAGACACGATGGTGCCAATGGCGACGGACGCAGCGATGGCAACAACCGAGTTGATAGTCCAGAGGTGGATAGATAGGCCTCCTAAGAAGAGGAGGAGAGCAGAGAGCAGGAGTACTGGAAGCACACCAATAAGCGCCGGCACGTTCCACTGGTCCAGCGAGCGGATTCGCAGGGCACGGACGCGAAATACCTCCTTGGCGGCCGCAGTGGGATCTTTGCGGTGCTCTCTCAGCCATTGCAAGCACAGAATTCCGATGACCGAGGCTGCGAGGCTAAGAGTGAGACTGAGATACCAGCAGATGTTGACATGAACCGCGAGGGAGGGAGGTTCAAATGTGCTCGCGGGATCCGAAACGAGGGAAGGAAGTGTGGTTACGTTTTGACGCGCAATGCTGTCCAACTGCCAGTGCATGATAAGGAGGAGTGTGGCCGCTGTCTCCTGGTGGTCAACCTCTAGACGCTTGGAGGACTCGAGGGTAAACGCTGCTACAATAGCGGAAAAGAGAGCGGCCTTGCCGAGTGCCATGTCAGTGCCAGCAGAGAGACCAATGTAGCTGCCGCCATCGAAGACTCACGAAGATCAAGACGTCTCCTACTTCCTCTTTCATTGAGACACATTGGTCGTTGTCGTAGCTCTTCTGCTTTTCCAGTAGAATCTTCCATGCGTCGACTTGGACTTCATCACAGTTGGGTGCAGGTAACGAGGATTTAAATGGACTCTTCGGGGACCACATGTCAATCTGTGGCAGGCCTAGCTCTTCCTTGTAAGCTGCCGCTGGAGGATGTAGACCGCGCTGCTCGTAGTCGGAATACATCAGGGAACATGACAACAGAGAACATGAGGAGGTTTACTGACAGCTTGTGGCCCACCCCTGCTAGGGCCCGCATGGTTGGCTTGGAAGGTCATGATGTGGGTGCGACTTCTGGGTGCGGTTTACTTCGTAACAAGGTGAGCTATAAATCTTTTCGTGAGCCGAACAAGACCAGGAGGTTGGCCACGAGGGACCTGCTTTCCATCGGCCGAATCGCTCACGCATGAAATTAACCATGTCCTTTTAGAACACCGTAAATGAGGATGTCGCTGTATGACACACGGTTGGAGCATGAATCGATAGGGCTGTTCATTTCGGGATCACAATGCAAGTGCGATAAGAGTACTGTGCGGGGTGCGAAAGGGTTGCTCAATGCCACTCTCGCACTCTCGGGAAAGGGAGACCGTGTCTCTACAACCATAGCAATGAGTGAGAGTCGATGAAGAATGGGATACACTGCAGACAGCGATAATAGTGCTCCGGGCATCATAAAAAATAGCTCTGCTTATTCGGCAGGTAATCAGCGTCTTCTGTGAATACCTACCGTTTTCGAGGCGGATGTGCACGGTAGAGGTATTCTTTAGCACTAATGGGCCGCTTGAGACATATCGTACCCGATTGCGCGCGAAATCTGGCAGTGCTTTGCAGAACTGGGTTGAACGAGGCATTTTCTTCGCAGAAATGCCCCGTTTCTGCTAAATATGTTGCATATCGAGATTTCTAAGGAGAGAAGATATACAAATTGAGAATATGTATGTATCGCCCTACGAGAAGAGGCGAGGTAGGCCGAGTCGAACCCGAGAGTGAAGTAACATGGAGCAGAATTACTCACGAACGAACGGTTTTTATCACAGCCAGAGCGAGTACGGTGTGCCGGGGATAAGCTTCCGAGGCTCTTTTTTGTCTCCGATTGCGAGCACACCACTACAGTGTCACTCGGATGGAGGGAGCGAGCTTGAGCAGCGCTGATCCTGCTCATATACTGGGACGCGTCTCGACGCGGTTCCAGGGGAGCGGTGGGTTCTCCGGAGAGTTGAACGCGTTGGGCGCGCTGCGCAGTGCTACCAGGAGTAGCGGGACGACTTCTCGGAGTGGGAGTAGTGGGAAAAGGGAGCGAAGATCGACGGTGTCCACGCCCTCGCCGCTACGTACCGAGGGAGATGTGGATGAGTTCGGCGTCCCTCCGCGTACAGAGATGCATCTACACTCTCCCCTCGTCATGTTATTCCCCATCATGGACAAGAGGAAGGCGAGGATGAGGTAGACCTGGACGACGCCGAAGACCTCGGCGTGCCTCCCATTCCCGTTTCTCGGCGCTCGCTGATCAAACGACTGTTTCTTCAACACGGTCCTGGGCGCTGGTTGACCAAATTCCATACTTTACGGGAAGCAGGACGTGGTGTGGCCGACAGTACAAGATGCGAGGAAACCTTCTGAAGACGGCGCCTACCCACAGCTCATATGAGCCTTGGATAGGCTTCGTCTTCTGGTGAGTCGCTGTATGTCGTAAATGATCGGGCACCTCTCAGACGTTCCGTATTTGGGTGGTCGAGGTGCGCTAGCTGCACATTGGTGAGAAAGGCGACTATATAGTTTGGCGCTTCTGTCCGGTTGAACAGACACTACTCTCGGGCGGACCACCTTAGGTCGCCGTTTTTGGAGACTCACCGTCGAGGTGGTCACAGCATGTATGAAAGCCACGGCGCTAACGCTAATTTTGGACCACCCCCTTTTTTACACTTTCAACAGGTCCATTACCGAGCTGAAAGAGGCTTCTGGACCGCGTAATTGAGTCGCAGGGGCGCATGCGAATCCAAGACGCTGTCGCTCTTCGATGTACAAGTTGTTCGCGGTAAGCCGGTGCCTCAACCCTGAAAATCTCATCTGACCGAAATCTTTCGAACAAGGTCGATTAAGATTATAGATAAGGAGAGAGAAGCGGCCCCAAGCCTCAGGGCTCTCCCTTCATCCTTTCCTGGCATGCCGTTGGCTCCGGAACACCTCCGGAATCCCACATGAGCCCCGAACCTGGAGGCGAATCGATCTGCCTTGCCTCTTGCCTCTTGCCTCGTTGTTCTCGTTCGTTCTTCTGAAATTTCCCTTTACCCTCTAATATAGAATTTTTCGCTTCCAGAAGTATCTCGGCCGTTTTGGTCTATGGCTAGCAAGACAGGATTTTCGTGATGCGCAGAACAGCGCGGTGGCTCGCTCGTGGCTCTTTGGTGGCTCAACTTCGCTCGATATATTGCGATTCTTTTTAGCCGCAACTATCATAGTAGACCAAACTGACCTGAATGTGAACTCAAATCCTTGGTCTGATCTTTGAAACAGGCGTAAAGCGCGAAATCTCCTATACCGACGCTTTTGATGGGCCATAGTGGTGCCACCGCCCAGCCACGAGCGAGCCACGACGCCGTGTTGCGCATCACTTTTTGGCTCCCCGTGGCTCCACGCAAGGTGCTTATTTATGGTCGCCACTGTCACTTCGACATACCACGAACGCCAAAAGGCATTTGATGACACCAACACCAGCTCAACGAGCTCGACACATCCTCCAGGCGGTAATGACGTCCTATGCACGCGTGCAAGGTACGCTCTGAACATCCTCTGAGTGGGGAATGGAGAGATGAAGAGGTATAGTACCCTGTAAGTGGATTTGTTACGGTGTTCGAGGACGACGATGACGGAAGTATGGGTGAGGATCCAACTATCACGCCGGGCGGGTATAAAGTCTGAACCCCCCCCCCCCTTCCCCATCCTGACTTAGACGCACACTCCGAGTCTTTGCTCAACGCGTCCTATATAAAGGAGTACTGTACGTCGATCGCGATAGTCATAGTAAGATATACCGTACAACACCATAATCAAAACCACAAACCCGAGGCCCTCATCGCATCAACACGTAGGGGAATTATCACAACCCACCCCCACTCAAAAACCTAACCGCATCCCTCTCCTTCCCCCTCTCTCCAACTTTTCGAGTTCCGAAACCCGTACTCGGGAACCCCGCACCTCTCCCTCCCTCCCCTCTACCTTCTCCTCTTCGTCTCTCTCTTCCACCCTTCCCATCCTTCTGGTCCTCCCCTCGTCCGACTACACTCCGACTCCCTCTCCCCCTACCCATTTTCCCTTCCCCAGTGGTAGATCGAGGAAGATGGGAAGGCGGAGGAGGAGAGGTAGGAATGGGAGCAGAAGCGAAGTCCTCCGCATCAAAAAAACCCCCAACCCCCTGCTCTACATGCACACCCCCATCTGAGAAGGTGGGTGAGATGGGCGTTGGGACGGACGTTGAGGTTCGGGTCGACCCCGAACTCTTCGAACTCTCTTTTTGGTTTTCTTTTTGGCCGGTTCGTTTGTGAGAGACGGAGAGGTGAGAAGGTTCTGAGTTGAGTGCGATGCGCCGAAACCGAGCGGGGACGGTAGACCTGAATGGGTGAGAGGTGAAGGCGTTGAGGACGACGACGACGGTCCTAGCCCGAGAGGCGAAGGGACCCCAGAATGACCCAAAGGCGACGGCTGGACCACACCCTCCCTCCCCTCCCTCACACCTCTCGAACTCGGCGAAGTAGAGTGCGACAACCCCCGCCTATGCTCCCCGTACCCACTCCCACTCCCACTCCCTCCTTCCCCTGCACTCCTCCCTGCACTCCTCCGTTCGAGTTGATCGCTCCGACTCCCGCCGCTGCGACTCGCACCCCTCTTCTCCGCATACGACATCCTCGCTGGCTTAGCCAGAACGCCTCCTCCGTCGAGGTCTACCTCATCCTCATCCTCTCCCTCTTCTTGTCCTTGTTCGTGTGAGGATGGGGTGTGCGGAGTGGGGAGAGGGTGGGGGATCTCTGTGCGCCGGGAGACGGATACATATTCACCAAACTCCTCCCCATCTCCCTCCAAGGTACGCAGGGGGGAAGGTGTGGACACCGTCGATCTTCGTTCCCTCCTTCCACTACTCCTAGACCTCGAAGCACTCCCACTACTGGTTGTACCACTCCGCGTCCTCAAGATCCCAAGCGCAGGTATACCCCCCACCGCTTCCCTGGAACCCTTCAAACTCTTCCTCCGTTTCAGGTAACACACCGTGCATCTTGGCGCGTTCGAGTTTGAGGCGTTCGCGTTCGAGTGCGTCGCGTGTCCCTTTCGCGTTCGAGAGGGAGGTAGAGGTGGCGTTACGGCGTTTCTTCTTTTTGGGCGGGTTGTGGTTGGGGTTAGGAAGAGGGTCGGCGGATGTAAGAGAAGAGGAGGAGGGGGGAGGAGGATCGGGTGTGGAAGCGGATGGCGATAGATCGAGAGCGGGAGTGGGAGAACCATCGGCGTCTTTGAGTAGCGAAGGCTCGCTATCCACCACCCTCACTCCCCCTTGTTCTCCCCCCGTCCCCGCCCTCTTCCCTTTGTCCACCTCCACCACAGGCACCTCATCAATCATCCTATCCATCATCCCATCCAGCATATCCGCACTATCATCAATCGCCAACGAATCCAACCCAAGACTCTGCACGAAGCGGTCCGTCGCGTCCATACCCCTCCCATTCCGCCCACCCCCATTACCCTGCTGCTGCCTCGCCAGGGCCGCCATCTTCTGCGCGTCCGTATTATCCAGCTCGAGCTCGATCAACATCTCCTTCCTCTCTCCATACCTCAGTTCTCCAATATCCACATCGACATTCTGCCCGTCGCTCGCCAGGATGGAGGAGGGACCCCCAGAGACTTTGCGTATCCTGAACCGGTACCCATCGACGATCTTCATGTGCAGCTTCATGTTGATAAGCCCGATAGACATCATCCCTCCAACACACCCAGCAATACAACTCCGCAAGTCGTACCAATCCTTGACGAAAGTGTACGTCCCACTCGTATGGTTGGACATGAGCCAGAGGGAGGCGGGGTCGTGCGAGCGACCATACCCAAACGAATGGATCGGTACGTTCGCTGCCTCTGCACGAGCCAAAACCAGATCCATCTGAGCCCTCCTCGTACTGTCCGACGCGTCGCTGACCAGTATCAAGCCGGATATCGGGTTGCGCGATTTCCGTTGCAAGACCACGTCCAGACCTATGGAAACGCGAAGAGATACATATCAGCGTGTCAAAGCACCTAGTTGACAAACAGAGGCTTACCATGATTCACCGCAGTAACCACGTCCGTTTTCTCATCCTTGCTCCCCCTAACGAGGAACTCGTCCTGGCCCTCATCGAGCCTCACACCAATCTCATCCACAAACTTCTCCAGCCTCCTCCGACTGACGTCCTTTCCAGCAAGGAGGAAAGGCGTCTTACGCACACGCCCGCCCTGTCCCACTTCAAAGGTAACCAAGCTCAACCTATCTTTCTTGCCAAGCGAAGCGACAATGAAGTCCAGGGTTGCCTTGATGACGCGGATTTTAAGCTGCGCTGTGCTGGGGACGGCGGTGGGAGGGGGGAGAGAGATGACCAGGATAAGATCCATCGGGGCGTGTGGGAGAGGGGCGAGCGAATTAGATAGCGCATTAGCGGTATGTGGCGTCACGGCGTATGGTGCAGGGGAATGTGCCGACGGAGTGCGGTAGTCATAACGCCCTGGGTCGATCGTATCACCGACGTCCTCCTCCTCGCCCAATGTAGATAGCTTGTGTTGTAGCTGCCTGCCGCCGTGCTGTTGCGCCATGAGAGAGCCGTGGTGGGAAGTAGACGATGAGACGGTGGATCTCGAAGATGGATTGAGGAGACTGTCCATGGTACTAACCGATGTGTGGGTGCTTCCACTAAGCATACGCATCGCCTTTGCACTTCCGCCAAACTCTTCAATATCGAGAGCCCGCTCTCGTTGTTGCAGAGGTTGCGCTGGAGGAGGTTGGGGTATCATGCCGCTCTCACGCTGGGACAATGCGACCAGAGCCTGGATATTGTTCTTCCAAGCATCCATAGACGTCCGTTCCTTAAAAATGAGAATGAACGAAGCCAATTCGTCCTCCATGTCAATAGTCAAACTCATCTCCCCCGCCGCGGATGAAGCAGTGACATGCTTAATGTGCCGGACATAGATCCTCCCCTTGAGGCGCAAAACGCCCTTGGACTGACCGGTGACCGAGGCCATGGAGCTAGTGTCTCCAGCATTTCCGAGGAGACGGGTAAGGCCCCTTTTCTTCTCTTCCACCACACAGATGATAGCCTCCTTGAACAGGTATACGTAGAACTCCCGAATGGCCGAATCCCTTCGAACCGAAAGGAGGTCGTACATCTGCAGCGGACCGAGGTCGGAAAGCGGGTGTCCTTTCCAGTCGATAATGCGGTTGCGGAGATCCTCAGTGATCGCCGCAAAAGGCGAGTCCTCTTCATTGTGGATGATGGTATGCCCGCCATAAGTGGAATTGGCATCTGCGTCCTGAGAAGTCACGGTCAAAGGCCTGTTTTGGAAGCTCTGGGGAGATGCACCGCGCGACGAGGGATGGGGTTGCTCGTAGAACTGTTGTCGTTGATGGGTGTGTGGACTGGAACGACCCGAATGGGGCGAGGGGGCGGTCTCTCTCATACTCGGCGCGCCTCGTTGGCTATAGTTGTCTG
>JANDKE010001379.1:330-14790 GCA_027627275.1 Coprinellus aureogranulatus
ATAGTAGCTTNAGCNTGAGTACAGAGCTGAGCTACTNTCAGTNTNGCTCAGCTCTATANNGAGCTCAGCTGAAAAAAGCTTNNNNGAAATGCTGAGCATAANCCTGTGGGAGCTGAGCTGAGCTGGGTCTTACTCAGCTCTCCTAGAGAAAAAGTCAAAAATCTCAATTGAGCTCAGCTTCTNANAGCTGAGCTCATGTAGCCAGCTCAGCTCTACCTGTCACANTCTGTCACACCTGAGTCACACATCAAAAAATGATGTCACTGTGACTATGATGTCATTGATCAGCAATCAAAGTGACAATCANCATCAGTGACATCATGCAGATCAGGCACATCAGTGACATCATGATTGTCAGGAACAGGCACCTGATGTGATNTNATGATCTACATGATGTCACCTAATGACATCACATCACTGACATCACACTCATTTAGATAAGATCTTGAACATCAATGAGCNATTCCTCTAGCATCTACCTAACAGATAAGGNAGATATNGGTATNGTTAGAAAGCGTTTGAGGAGGGCTTTCNAGNTGTNCTACNTNTGNNAAGAATATGTTCTTTCTTTCCTACCATAATAGGCAATTACTTGTAATNGAGCATANAANTGTGTTTCTATTGTCAATTGCNCCACAATAGANAGGNTTATAGCATTNTAAAGNTATAGATAAGGTGCTAGNGCACTGNTGGCAGCTATTTAAGGTGTTTTACTCACTATACATTAAGCTGGACCACCAGTATGCACATAACTGTTGNNATGCANGACAATCAGCGAATTGGACCTAGGCCAGTGCAGAACAGCACATTTCTCTTTGTTAACACTGCCAANNNTCTTAANNCATTTCAAATGTTGCAGCTGAAGGAAGAAAAGCATAATCANCCATATGCAGGGTATGGTAGAGCTCTTNGCGTGTAGTGTGCAAAAAGCTAGTATTTGCCTGATANCAGTGGCTGTGCATATTCCCACACTCTTNGGNATGCATATTTNGAATCTANNCNTNAATACCTATAGAATGAGATAGGTCNCNCAGAAATNGGACCAGTCAATGCTANNATATAGCCCAAACAGTCANTTTGAACAGCNAAGTTGCAAAAGTGCAATGAACAACNNCTTCAATGTTGTTCATAAGAACATCTTTNCCTATATCTCAGTCATTTCTCAACCGTTTCTTATGCNNACTACTGCATTCTNATCCCNCANCTCTACNNNTCACTGCTATGCCATCCANAAAAATTCCCACGCTTGTCAANGGCNNCATTTTGGACCATCTTCTGNGNGTTTTCGCATTTTTGCAACATATGCGCCATTGTTCATGCTGTTTTGGAGCTTCAGATNTGCAGAATCCAATGCTATGTATGGTTGAACATGTACTCTACCTCATGCNCNGCATTGGAGTGCCCAGANGCTGCATANATTGGCGTGAATGCACCAAGAAATCCTCAACACTCTCTGCTTACCTAGATTGTTGCATTCTGGAGAAGTGGCAAGCCACGTATTGGAGATATAAGCAACACTAAACTGTAGCACACCAATATCTCTGACAGTATATGGCAAGAGAGCAGTGTTAAAAGCCATTCAATCCAGTGAAAACCAGCTTCGCAGTGGGGTTTGCTGGTGAACTGAGCATTCGAGGCACATTTGCAGTGCATGTTTATCAAGCACTTGGCAGCCTCAAGTACTATTGGAAAGCCCTGAAAATTACCTTCCTGATGGTACCAAAATCATCTTTATCGGTAAAGAACTGCTTGAGATAGAGGGCATACAATGTCTGGCCTTTGTTATCTAAATGAGTATGATGTCAGTGATGTGATGTCATTAGGTGACATCATGTAGATCATCACATCACATCAGGTGCCTGTTCCTGACAATCATGATGTTACTGATGTGCCTGATTGTTGTGATGTCACTGATGGTGATTGACTATTTGATGCAATCAAATAGTCACATCAATATATGATGTGACTGATGTGACAGTCACACTAGAGCTCAGCTCAATCAGCCCAGCTCAGCTCTTTTGCTCAGCTCAGCTACTTTATTAAAAATATTTTTAAAGTATTTCAAGTCTAGAGCTGAGCTCTACCAAGGTCAACTCAGCTGTAGCTGAGCCCAGCTAAAGTAGCCACTCAGCTCAGCTCTGAGAGCTGGCCGCCCTTCAGCCAAGCTCAGCTAAGCTGAGCTGTGCTTGGAATTAGGGTACCAAAGCTGAGCTAAAATTATGAGCTGAGCTTTTTAAGCTGAGCTGGCCAAAATATGGCTGAGCTTGCAGGAGCTCAGCTCAAGCTGGCCCGACATTAAGTCGGAGAGCTTGAGGAGCTGAGTCCGACTTAATGTCAGCCAGCTCATGTGACCTAGGTGGCCCATATTGACTGTCTTCGCAGTTGTGTTGAAGATAGGAACAGAGGTGCAAATTTTGGGGAAACACTCTGGACTGAGGGAATGGACAGGGAGGTGCGCACCAGCAGGTAAGGTGCACCAGCTGAGGAGGAAGAATGGATTTATACCCTTATCCTTACCCAACAGATAGCTTAAGAGTAAGTCACTTCAGCGGGCCAATCTCAGCTAATCTGAGATCTAGAGCTGAAATCCCTTTCTTAGTGCTTTGTCGACAACACGGGCAAATACGAGCGAGAAGATATAAGTCGGACAGCATCCTCTTTAACATCCCATCACCATCTTCACCCCACCTCTCTTATTCGCTCTCGTCTACCAGTTTACTCAATATCTCGTCATGGCTAGCTCCTCCAAGAATGACGCCAGGGTTCGTGACCTGCCCCTGTCGTCCTCTATGCGTAGCCTCCTGGGCGCTGTCCTCAGTCTTACCGACAGACGTAAGTGGTTTTTGTTTTGATATCTCACAGTTCCTGCTGAATCCTTCACCTAGGTATCCTTCTGTCGGTGAGGCTCGGCTTTGGGCCAACAAAGAGGACTGTCCAATGGGTACATATCTATTCTATCACTGCTCTATGCTGTCCTTTGCATGCTCATATCCTTCTGTTTAGTTCCGTCGACTTGCAAGACCTGCTTCGGTACAGGCTGTCCAAGTGGTTCATGTCGATAGCTACCTCAAAACGCTCTATCGGAGTCCAGGTGGAACATCTCCCCATACCTCCCCTGCCCAGAATGTACTCCAGCAATGTAGAAATGAAGATGAAAGACCCGTCGGTATGCTGAACAAGCCGCTCAATGTCACTTTCGCTCGGCCATCTCCCTCCGTAAGACTGTATGACTCGATCTTGCTGAGACGCCTTCCGAAATCGGTGCCTGATCAGGGTGACGATGTCGTCTTTGGGGCAATGATCGTGAAGCTTTTCTACGTGAACATTGTCCGCCACTGCGGACGCCCGTATGTGCTCTTCAATGCGACTGGCAATGAGAAATCGAAGGGGAAGACGGGGGTGTCGCTCGAGGAAATCGATAATGTGCTGGAGCAGTTCGGAGATATCGAGCCGATCTTCGCACTCATCGAGTCCGTCCAGGATGAAAAGAAGTGGGGCTCGCGTCAGCCAAGGTCGCCGGGCCTTCAGCAGTGGCTCAAAGATCAGGACTTTGAACTGATTGACAATGGACATCCCTGCCAGTCCGGGTCGTTTCAGGCGGCTTGGACGAGCGGCGCTGTGGCTGGGAATGTAGAACTCATCTGGAATGCCAGGGTCACCGCCAGACGAGCAATCCTACTTCTGTCTCCCGACCCACGGAAGAAGAAGAAGCTTCCCAGTAGCGTTCCTGCCTCGCTGCACTCTTCCGCCACCGCTTGGGAGATTGCCGATTTTCCACACCCCACGGGTCCGCAGAGCCAGAGGATACGTGTCCTGGGAGCTATATTAAGGAGAAAATCCCATTCATCCAAGGATCGTGGCTCGTCATCTGGTCGATGTGGATTGGACACCCAAGTAATCCATGACCTGACCTTCTCGAGGACGACCCGCCGGGTACCCGGAAGGCAGTTCGAATTGGGCGGCGACCTCCGACGGTTGCGGGTATGAGACGCGTCGTCTATCGGAGAGAGAGCTTGGAGTAGTTCAGATGAGGCGTTCTGGTGAACATGGGTATCTTCACGGTTGATAGTGCCTTGTGCAATATGGTGTTGGATTAGATCGGCGATAACTCGTTACAGCTTGCTCGCTAGCTCTCACCGTAGTTTGTGCCAAAGTTGGCGTTAGTTGATTGCCCGATGTTATTGACTGGGCCTTGGTAGTAGTTATCTGAACGAGATCACGATTGTCGAAAGGTCGAGACTCGAAGTGAACTGAAAACATTGCTCACTCGTGAAATGACGGTGGAATGACGGTCCAGGAGTCCCCTCGAAGCTTCCTTGTTGCCCGTTCATGCTTCAGAAAAGCCGTAGGCTCACAGTTGGTCTGTGTGAGGTGAATGCAAGAGGCAAGGCGGGTTGCATGAGGCAGATGGCAGACCCCGCCATCATTCGGTAGCTGACTGCACGTGCCGTTCATCGTTTAGGGGCTATGGCCTTGGCCGTTTCCGCTTCGTGGTCGCGAGTAGCTACTCGATTTAGAGATGTAGGCTTTGGTTTCCTAGAGCCCAACGAGTACTGGTATATTTGATGGTGTAAGAGGCCAGTACACTCTATGAAAGCGATTTGCTCGCCCGGGGCTGTGATATAGACAATAGGTAAGGTGTCTACCACCAATACGCACGGGTCGATGTATCGAATGCGTCGTATGCGTCGTAGGTATCCGCCTAACTACGGGCTCAGCAATTCTTCGACGAAGGATAGAAAGCGATGCATCACGTACAGGAGGCGTGCCGGAATTTCCCCCCTAGAAGCCTGCAACTTGTCCCTGCGCCCTCGTATCCTCTCTGACTCAACGCTTTGTCAGATCTAGAGAACGATTCAGCATCATCGTCACCGTAGATCACAATATCCCAGGCTGTATCTTCGTTTGTCGATGATATCTTGCTGTCCTTCCCAGATATGCGATCTTTCATGGGCACATGATCTTCTAGGTGATCTCTGCGTTCTCTGAGCCTCAAATTCATGGCGAGTTCAAACGCTCCTGGAACTGGAGCAAAAGGGGTACTCCCAATCCTCGCCACTTCGCAATCGGCCCTTCGTGAAAGGTCCAACGGAATCCCTACAGCGTATCCCGCACCGCTTATGCCGAGTTCTTGAAGTCTTGTCGTACACATGCAAAGCGTGTTGTCACTTCTCCCGGGGCACATACACGGGGAAGGGCATGGTGTCGAGTGGACGTTGGGAGTATTTCGGTAGGGTGCTTCCTCGAGCGATGGGAGCACGAGGACTAGCAGTTCGTGCGGTCTACCTGTCTCCTTCGCCCCTTCGTCCATGCAACACTCCGACGCCCCATTCCGCTCCAACCCCCATCTCCCCAGCTGGTTCCCCTCATGAGTCCTCCCAAATTCGTTTAGGGAGGAGGGGAATTCCAATTCGGATCCCGTTTGGGTTCTGGCTACGGTTTTCAGTCCTGCCGGATTGAAGTCGCGGTGCTGGAGGGCCCGTCGGCGGCGGCGGGTGCATCATGTGATACGTATTGACGCTCGTTCCAGCCTGCTCAACGTCGAGGAAGAGGGAAAGTTCATCATAGTCGAGGATGTCGAGGTAATGGCTGGAAAAGGTGGATGGATGGGATTCAGAGGAGTAGGTAAATTAGCGTGTTTTGCGTGGTGGATGCGAGTGAAACACGGTTCTAACCTGTCTCTACACCCTGTCACCCACCAGCTCGTCCCATCCGCATGCACCTTTCCGCCATCCTTCTTCTTCCAATCGGCTCGGGGAGGGGTCTCCCTAAGCCGTACTTGCCCGCTCGGAATCCATTTCGTGTGGCTTGAAGGCATGCTGGCCTCGTATGCTCGATGGAGGGGGTGAGTCCTGCTTCCTGGCGCTCTTTACACGCGCTCTAGGGTGCGTTCGCTGCGTCCTACGTGAATGTTTCGAAGAGGGTACGGTGGGACGTTGTGTGTGCACGGATGGCAGAGAGATACATCGGGCATGCTTTTGAGAGGGTTGGTGTGGCATGAGAAGGTGGGGTGCGGTCTTTGGTGGTGCCTCGACCTCCAGACCATGCTGAAATGGCGCTCGTTTGCGAGCTACGACATATAGACCGTGGGTTTGGTGTTGAGTTGGGCTGTTTGGGAGCTCTCGGATGCAACTCGACGTTCGCTACGGCTTGCAGAGGTGAGCATGCGTCGTCAAACGCATACTGTAAACTGAGCAGGCGGGACGCTGTGAGCGCGAACGGGTAAGCTTAATCGGGCGTGCGTTCGAGAGGAGTGGTGTGGCATGAGGGGGTGGATGCGGTCGTTGGGTCCTGCCTCTACCTCCAGGCTCATTGTTCTTTCGGAGTAAGCCTCTATTTCCCCGCCTGTCCCTCCGTGCACGCTTCCGGCGTGCCAGCTCTCTCCTGCGTCGAATTCGCGCTTGTTTGCAAGGCTCAGGATATGGATCGTGGGTTTGGCGGAGAGTAATGCTGTTAGGGAGCTCTCAGACGCCGCTTGACGCTCGTCACGGCTTGCAGAGGTGTGGATGTGTCGTAAAATGCGAATGCTGAAGCTGACAATGGGGATGTACTGAGCGTGGAGGGGTAAGTCTAAGGCAAGTATGAGCTTACCCAATCTGCATGCAACGTGGAGAAATCTCTACTCGGCGCTAAAAGCCCTTCTTCGGGTAGCTGAGGGCGAGATCGCGTCAGTGGGCCTTGGACCGCGAGCGACCGTAACCGTGAATTTGGGTGACTATGGATGCTATGGACTGGCGCATTTTGAGACGTGGAGAGCGTCACGGCGCGTCGGGGGTGAATTGAAGTATGCAAGACGATGCCCTGAGAGGATGAAGGTTGTTGGTAGGGAAGAGGCATGCCACTGCTCGGAGTCGGACTCGCCTATTGCGTCCGCGGGCGGAGTTCAACCAGCCCCCAATTCTGCCCGCCGACTCAACTCTCCTCTCGCTTTCCGTCCGACCGCACCCCCAACTTCTTCTGTGCAGGGAGCCCCCGCTCCGACATCTACAATTTTGTCTTATCAGCCCCCAACGGGTCAATGATGATTGCACGAACATCTACGCTGGCCGAGTCGTCTGCTGGGCCGTTGGCCAGCAGCACTGTATGAGCTCAAGAGGCTCAATGTTGCCAGTCTAGTTGTCCGCGTCTTTAACGAAGCCTCTGCTGGGTAAACAACCTATCCACAGTTGGCAACACTGTCAACCTTTCAAGGCCGGAGGTTACGGTGTCTGCATCTTGGCTGCGAACAACGTCTCCACGTACGTCTCTCTTCCCTGATTCCTCTCCCCTCCCCCTTTCTCCTCTTCCCTTTTATTCCTCCTCATTTCTCCCCGGTCATCACTCTCCCCTTTCCTGTCGTCCTCCCATGCGAGTCCAAAACCTAACCCCTCCCTCTCACAGCTACCAACTCGCTGCCTTGACCCTGGCACCATCAACCCTACCTACACGAACCTCCAACCAGGCCAAAAACTCTGCCGCGGCACCGAAGGCGAAGACTGCTCCTCATGCGATATGACGACGCTAATTGATAGGTCGACGACTGCACAAACGTCCACGGAGATTATGTCGTCTGTGTCTCCCCCGACGTTCGTGTTCCCCCTGCCCCTGGCGTGCCCATCCAGACTCTCCATTCCGCTTCCGCCATTTTGGCGAAAAGAAGAAAGAGAGCGCAACTAACCTCGACACTTACACCCTCGTGCCGAAGAACACGTATCATCGTACCCTCCCGTGCTACCCACACACACAACAGGCATGGCACTGCATAGCCAAACTTACGGACGAACCATCCCCACTATACCTCGTACGATCACCCTCTATCCCTTCCCTCCGTCATTCTCTCTTCCATCATCTCGAGTTTATCGATATGATCTCTGTTCTCCTCGCTCTCTGGTTCTACTTACTGTACGACTAAACCATCCTTACCTAGGGTTTAGTACGGATAGCTTGTCCCCTTCTCACTCGATTCTCTTGTTTCCTTCGTACACGATGTACGAGAGGGATGGCTCGCTCAGATGGGCAAGAAAGGGCGAACTTGAAGGGTTACTTACCGTAGAGCGATAGAACGGCTTGCGTATTATCGAACGAACAGGGAGGAACGAGTTTGCAGAAGCGACATGTCTGAACAACTTAATGAGGCGAACGAGCTATCGAGGCGAACGGGGAGAAACTTCGACGTAGTAACGAGTGTGCGCGGGCGCCTAATTTACTCCACAACCCCTAAGGCCTTCGCGAAACGCATGACGGCCTCGAAAGTCGTTGAGATGCGCCTGTTCAGTTGGTGCGTGTTGAGGTCTAAGTACAAGATATCTTGTGTTGATCTATATACAGCCTGCAGCAACTTGAAGCTCTATGAATTTTGAAATGTATCCGTCAAGGTCCTAGAACATGCGCTACACAAAGTTCGCAACGCCCCGCAACGCCCACAGGCGCGAGCGACTCAGGGAAATGTAACATATGGCGTGGTCTCGTATCGACTGTCCCTCTCAACCACATAGCAAGCATGCGTGCATCCTGCAAAGCGCCTTCGCCTTCTATGCGTTTTCACGACATCATCTCTTCTTCTCCTGCCTTCGGGGGAACAGCTTGTCCCCCAGCTGTAACACCGAAGCCGCTGCCCTGCCAGCGTCCATGTCAAGATCGGTATCTGGGTCCACGTCAATTTGAGCGCCTGGGGTGAAGTCCATGGCCAGATCGATCTCGATGTTCATGTCATGATTTGAATCGCTTGGAGCAATGGTAGATGCGTTGGAGTTTGGGTCAAGGAGAGTCGGGATAGTTAAACCCTCTGGGACCGAGGCTCTGGACGAATTGGTATCTCTCCTTTCTACCGTCACCTCACGGATTCCACCGTGGTCAGCCATTGCCAGGTCAAATTTTCCTCGTCATCCTTTTGATACCAAAGTGAGAAACGGATTGTTGTGCTGTCGCGACGGCGAATCGCGATGCTTCTGCATTCTGGAGATTGCGGCTGCAACACGAAGAGCGTCCAGAATACCTGTTGAATGAAGAGGAATACCGTCAGAATACTGGGAGCCAACATCTCATCGTACACAGTTTCAGGCAACACTTACGTTCAACATGTCGATTACTGATAGGCCTCCGTCTCTCTAAGAATGACAGAGTGATACGGCGTCAGAGGCAAAAAGATCATTTTCCGCGATACGGCGTACCTGCATGCTGATCTGCAACGATCCATCTGGGAGATGTTCTGGGTCGCCCACCCACAGATTGGTTGGGATGGCAAGGGTTGGAAACTGTGCGGTGTAAGCGCCCAAATACCGGATTGAATGTTCAACTAACTTACTTTCGCCTTTATCGCCTGAACTGCCTGCTCCAAGTTGGATCTCACAAGGGCCAGGCACTGCGGACCATGCGGCCCAGGGCGTCGCGGTTCGATCTTGTATGAATATTCATATCCCTTGTTCACTTCGCGAGATTTAACCCTATAAGGGACCCAGAGGAAATTCCAGAGCGCTGCATCCTGGGGTTCGCCATCATCCTCAAATGCAAGTGCGAGATGTAGAGCCCAGTTTTCAATGGCATAGTTGCGTTCTCGAAGGGGCCTTGTTGCGATGCCGTCGCGGTCGTCCATGAGGAGTGCGATCATCGAGTGCATGACCATACATCTGTGCATAGACGGGTCCGGTGCTGCGCGAGGCTTCTCGTAGAGCATCCTTAGTATCTCCGGAACATCGCGGTCCCTATACTCCATGCTGTCCTTTGCGAGTGCCCGACGAGCGAAGCCCCAGATCATGTCAATCTGGTCGTCAAAAGTCGAGGCCATAGACCTCGGAGCCATCGGGAGTGCGAACCTATTCCAGACTTGCCTATCGTGCAACCGCGCTTCGAATGGAAAGATAGTCAGGTAGATGTTAAACGCAACTTGGAGGTGAGATTCAGCAAGCAGCTGCCGGGACAGCGCTACAAGGCGGTCCATGTGGGACTGTATGTTCAGCGGCCCACAAAATTCGGGTTGTACGATTGAATCCCAATGGGTTTTCCACCACTTTTCAGCGTAGCCCCGTGCGGACCCGCTGGGTGCAACACCGGGGCTTGGGCCGGAGGCGAGTCGGACTGCAAGGCACCTGTGAACGAGGTGCAGGGCTGTGTTGATGCGCTCTTGATGCCCAAAGACACCCCAAGACCGCTGAGGGGACTGGATGAACTCTTTGAGCGATATATGGAAGAATGTGATATCCATATCGTCTTTTCCGGGGACTTGAATGATGGATTGCAACGGGATTAGCACGTTGACAATTTTGTAGGTGGGAACGCCGAGGAGAAGGCTCAGGGTGGATATTGAAACGGGCTCACAGAGGAGTGCGCCAACCGTGTAAACGACTTCATTGAAGTGCGGTATCGAGCTTGCACGCAGAAGAGTCTGGGTGTAAAGGCCATCCAGCCCTGGATTCATGTTCAGCGCAAGCTTGAACCGTTCCATCGGTGTTAGATGCTGAGGGCCGTCACGGGATGTTTCCAAGCCAAGGATGAAGTTGAGTAAGGTTGAGATGAAGATGAAGGAACCGTCCGCGTGCCGTATCAGCGCTGCCATGTCATTTGGGGGGGGCCATGCCTTGCCATAAGATCGAATAACCAGGTCGCTCCTGGCCGCCTCGGCGAACTTGTGATGAACTACAGCAGTAATATCCGCCTGCGAACAATGGTCGTGAAGGTTTACGACGTGGACTTGGGGCACTTGAATGCGGGACCGAATATGTTCCTCGATGCGGCTGGCGATAATAAAACGGAGGGGAAGGTGGGGGTGTTCCTCGAAGAGGAGCAGCAGGTCGGTGATAAAGTCTGCAACATCATCCCGGTCCTCGCATTCGTCAAGTCCGTCGATAATGACGAGGAACGGCCCCGCCGCACCAGCTGCGCACTTCCCGAGTCGCTTCCTCGGGGTTTGCCTGCTGGAGCTCTCGTTGTCGTCTGGTGGGAAAGATAGCGCGAACGGGGCATAGACCAGCCTATGGAGCTGCGTTGTCGTAGATGCACCCTGCAATAGCAACCGCTTTTTTGCTAGAGCTTCTTCTATAAAAGGCGCTGTTTGTGGGATGGCTTCAGACATTTGGTGAGCTAGTGTTGTCGCAAAACGGGAAAACCTGCTCCTCTCGTCGGACCCACGGAAGAAGAAAAAGCTTGCAGCCAGAGTGCCCATCTTTTCGAGCTCTTCCGCTACACTCTGCGAGATGGCAGACTTTCCGCATCCCACTGGTCCGCATAGCCAGAGAAGGCGCTTGCTTGGCTGTATTGCAAAAGTCTGCGATGTAAATGTGAGTCATAGACCGAGGGCCAAGATCGGAACCCGCACGTTCAAACTCGAGGAATATCCGCCAAAGTCACGCCTGACAGCCCAGGACATGATACCCTCTAGCACCTTCTTCCTTGTCCCAGGAACGCACTTGGAATTGGGCGGCGATTTTCGTCGGTTGCGGGTATGCGATGCGTCGGGGAATCGGGACAAGGAAAGCGGGAAGAGGCAAAGAGGCGTCGTCTGCCCATGTCAGCTCGCTCGGCGTCGAATTTTGAAGGATGTAGCCTGTCACTTCCCATTAGATAACACAGAACGGTGGAAGATGGTGGACGGCGCGTACCATAGTTTGTTCCAAAATTTACATTCTGCGCGTTTACGGTCCGATAGTAGTTATGGTGATGGTCTGTAACGCTGGAGAATCAGTCATCGCCGCGGGTCACATAGTCTGAGTCGGAAAGGGGACGAGGGGCTACGTACATATGATTGGGGTTGCCTGTTCATCTAAACCTTTGTCGTGCTCCATGTGAAGTGATTTGCGTCCCGAAAGGCGATAAAGGGAGGAAAAAGGAGGGTATATGAGTAGATGGCAAGAGAATGGGGAGAAATGAGAAATGCGAAATGCGAAATCCGCAGCGAGGGGAATTAGGTGCTGTTGACTATTAAGGCCTCAAGGCCTTTATATACTGTCGGGACGTCCACACACCCCACAGCCTCTGCCTCGTTCTTTCCACGCGGAAGTCATATAAATGCGAGTAGTGCCGATGTTGTGAGAGGTTGTGAGTGACTCGGAGTTCGAATCTTGATTGGCGGTGCCACAGCCTTCCGGTCGATTGCCCGATATCCATCGTAGCGGCGCGGCTCTGCAGCGCCAGTCCCCGACTCATGAGATGAGTTACGGATGCCCCGGGCTTGGCGAAGAGAGGTCGTACAGCCGAGGATCTAGTAGTCTATGCACATCATCCCGTGCTTTCTCCTGTGACCCCAATGTAGGCGCCCACTGTCCACTACTACCCGGAAATAAATTGAAGTGACACCAGTCTAAACCTGTCTCTAACGTCCATTATTGTTCTGATTTTCGGCTGTACCCATGTTCTCATCTGCCCCCGTTCAAAATCTTCTCTAGCGTTAAAAGCCTGAGGCAAACCGAGCGTCGACGATCGAAAGCAGATTCGAGGGTTAGAGTCCTGGGCGCTACAACGACCAACTCAAGCCAGTCCGATCAGGGTTAGTTGCCGTCCTCATACTGAAAACGGGGAAGTAGACATAGAACAGTCGCAAAACGCCTACGATTGCTATTCGGATATCCACATCCAGGCACAATGTTGAACATCCAAGAGACCAGCAACGGCGATGGGAACATATCGTAAGTAAAACACCTTACGCCAGTGATGGTACAAAGTGGAAGGGCATAGAGCCATACACAACGAGACATCTGAGGGGATACACGACAGAAAATGACGAGGCCGACGAGGGTAGGAACTACTCACAGAGAATCCAGCACAAACATAATCGTTCGATAGCACGTTGCGTGTGTCCCGGAATGCAACAATCACATAGATGAGGTCTGGGATGCGCTCAAGCTCGTACGGCTCCAAATGAGTCGCTCCAGGTCCAGCGATACCCGGTAACTTGGTGGTATGGGGTACAGAAGTGTTGAACCAGCGATACTGACAGTCTGGTGCCAAGGGCAATGTGCGCAAGAGCCTGACGGAGTCGCATTTCGACAGTCAATGGTCGAGATGATACTGAGCGCGGGACCATGACACGCAAGTTCGAAGACACTACAGGCATTTTCTGAGACCCTAAAATTAAGGCAACGACTGAATGGTTCGACAAGACACGGCTTGAATGAACGCAGGTAGGCATATTACTTATTGCTCGAGATGCATCACCTGGAAAGAATCATTGAGTAATCGAACTGCGGGGCGATGAGAGTAAGAAAGACTCGCAATAAGAGGAACATGATACTGGACCGCTTCCGACCTCCCGTCAGAGGACACCAAGACAATAGATAGTGCCCTGACCCAATACGAACCGGCTCTGCTCGCAGTTGCAAGCGGAAGAAAGAGATATCAATCACATAGCGTGGTTCACCAGGGCGGGCAGACAGGATCCGGGCAGGTTGAGGGCGAGAGAGAGCTGCTTTTTAGGGAAGGTGAAGGCTACCATGGTCGGGGTGAGAGGAAGAAAGCTCGCGACAGCGGGGAATGACGCAATTGGCTCCTAATCCTAACTTGAACTGGGGAAGGAATTCCCACGGGTTGCAGTCCCATCTTGATTTTTGGCCGTTCGGTAGGTACAGAACCCTCCCCCACTTTGTGGAGTCGGGGAACAATACAGCGCAAGCCCCAGACTCCCGAGAGTATAGACAGTTTCGAGAGGCTTCAAAGCACGGGTCGAAGCGCAGTGCACCAAGACCTACCTATGTATGCACATGTTGCACCGTCGACGGACATTCTTTCGAGGACCCCCAAAGTGCTTGTTTGAGCTTTAGGCGCCCTACCCTACAAAAGGCTCCGGTCAACCACATCCACCAGCTTATGTACGGGGTTCTGGCGAACCATTACCCTGAGAGGAGGGCTGGAGGACGAGGGTAAGGTAAGAGGGAGGGTGGGAGGAGGACGCGCCGACTCGGACTCGCCTATTGAGTCCGCGCATCGTGGCGCCAATTCACTGACTCTCCTCTCCAAGCCCTCTTTTCCTTCTGACTGCTTCACCACCTACTTACGTCCTCCACGCTGGGAACACCTGCTCCGACATCTTCGGCTTAGCCAAGGTCATGACTGCACGAATAGTCGTCTGCTGGACCGTTGACTGGCAGGGAGCCCGATAGATCCTCCCTCACCACTTTCACTCTTTGCTGGTCGCGAGTCTAGCCTTCTGTATCTCCAAACGATGTCCCTGTTATGCGAATAGAGCATCCATGACCACCAACGCCGCTAACGAGTGCGTGCGCGAGTACGCTATCAAGCCTGCTGGAAACTACTGTGATTCCATCTCGGTTGCTGCCAACGTCTCTATGTAAGTCCTTCGTTTTCCCTTTCGCCCCCTTCTCTGCTATCCTCTCTTTTATATTCTTCCTCCTGGCCATACCAAGCTGATGTTTTACGCCTCCGACAGCTACCAACTCGCCACAACCATCAACCCCACCTGCAGGAACCCCCAACCCGGTCAAACCCTCTGCCTTGGCACAGAAGGCGAGGACTCCTCCACCTATGTCGTCGAAG
>JANDKE010000138.1:0-32953 GCA_027627275.1 Coprinellus aureogranulatus
CCCCAACAAAATCTGCTTCGCAATCTGCTTCACCAACCCCATCGGCACACCCTTATTCTGATGCCTCTTAATCAACCCCAGCAAATTCTCCCCTAGGACCTCAAACACCATGCACACATGCGTTCCGTTAGGTCCCTTATGCCTAAAGTGATCGAGAAACTGGATGACGTGGGACCGGCCTGGGTGCGTGTGCGCGGGGGATGGAGGGGGGAAAGGGGTGGAAGGGGAAGGAGGGCGTGGGGGGGGTGGAGGATGTTATGGAGCCGTTGGAGGAGTTTGATTTCGTCTAGAGCGGTTTCGGTGTAGCGGGGTGCGGATTTGACGATCTTGAGTGCGACGTGCCGGTTTTGCCTACGAGTAACTTGTTAGTATGGACGATCCAAACGGTAATCCACAGAACGATCGACGAAGGGATCGCGTCCATACACGTCGATCCTCCCAGATCGCGATAGAAAGGGAAGGGGATGCGATGGGACGCCATTGAATAGGGACGGATGGAATGAAACGGAAGCAAAGAGAAAACGCATACGCACTTGGAGTCCTTGGCCAGCCAAACCGTACTAAAATGCCCCCACCCAAGCTTCCTAACGACCGTATACCTCCCCTCACTAAACGTATCCCCAATCTTGACGGGATGGTACCCGCCCTTGACGTAGTCCTCCCAGTCCTCCTCGTCCTCGGTCATGACAGACGCAGCGGAATATGATGAAGAGTATGACCCGTGTGACATCCTTCCTTGTTTTCTTCCGTTTCTATATTATCAGTGGACGGCGGTGGGGTGATAGTTGATTGGCCGTATGCAGTGAAAGATTCGTTATCTCTGAGAGCAGACGAAGGCGTGTCGTTATCGAAGCCTTGGGTTGCTATCAAGACCGAAGAGAACGTCCTGGCTTGGATGTGATGTGGGAGTTGGTTCGGCGTGTGGAGGCGGGGAAGATGAGGGAAGAGATAGGGAGCAGATGATAGAGATAACACAGAGAGATAAGACTTCTCCCTCCCTACTCGCACTTTCCCTGCTGCTTCGTTTCTTATCTTTGAACGGAATATCTCCCTATTACGCCCGTGTCAGCATCTTTCCTCTCTCCTTCACCCTCCTCTCTCTCTCTTTCCGAGCGATGGAGGAAAGACTTACTGGGGGAAGGAGGATCTGGAGGTGACGGTGGTGAGGCGAAGAGGAGGAATGCGGAAGAGGGACGGTGGTGGTCGTGGTCAACGTTTCCGACCCGCACCCTCCCAATTTGCAGCCCTCAGTTCCGCATTTGGGTCCGTCCCAGTTCCGCTCAGAGCCTCAGACTTTCCCTGCTGATCTTCCCGATCAGGTTTACTCCCCGTTGCAATCACTTTGATATCTCGCCGGATCACATTCATTTGTAGCAAAATGACGACGGATTTTGGTGGATGTGTCCGGAATGGGAAGGATCAGCAGGAAAGTGCGGGAGATCCAGGGCCAATCGCGTACACGGGTTTTTGCATCTTTGGGACGGAATAATGCAGCGCATGTGATTGGTTCGGAAGGCGCTTTCGCTGGGGACACCGAATTCGCCGAAAACACCCCTATCCCTCCTTTCTCTCCCTCTCTCCTCCTCTCTTTCCTCCTCTCCTCCTTCCCTTATCTTCCCCCTTCGGTATCCACGCTCGTTCCACTGCACGTCCGATGCCCCTCTCTTCCACTGCAACTCGCTGGTATTTTCGAGTCCTCGTCGGCGCCTCTCCCTTTAACCGTACAGGGAAGGCGAGAGTGAGGGAGAGACACCTCGGAAGACACTTTCCGTGACCCCTCCCGCAAATCACATATAAGAGCCCTCTTCCCTCCACGGCGCCTAATCCGCGGGGCGATCTTCCCTTTCTCGTCCTCCATTTCTCCTTTCGCCTTTTTCTCCTGCGTCACTTCTATATGCCTCCTTTCACTTCACTTCACACCCGTATACGACCTTTTGTCCCTTCACACCTGTTCACCACCTATTGTCCCTTCACACCCGTTGACGACCGTAGTGTCGTGTGACGATTGATAGATTCGTTGGTGTTCCGAGCGTATCAGCCTCGACGGACGTGCCTCCCAAGCCTCGGTGCGCCCTTGCCTTTCTCGTCTCCTTTCGATACTCGTGTGATTTAGCCACACAGCGTGTTCCGCTACTCGAGCTTGGAGTAATCGCGCGTGTGTTTTGGTGCTCTGGAGCGCATCCACCGCTCTTCACGTTTACTTATCTCTTTCCTCCGTTCGCAGGTGGAGGAGGTGGAAATGAGATGAGATAGGGCTCGGATCTCGAGCAAGGAGAATGATAGAGGGGAGAAGGGAGAACAAAGAGATACGAGTTGGGATCGGGCGGGTCTACACAGCACTCTCCCATTTATCATGACTTCCATATCCTCATTCCCTTCCGTCGCATACAAACACACAGTTCATTCATTCATTCATTTACATAATCTGCCAACCCCAGGTTCCATCACCGTCTGCTCGACGGCCAGGTCATCGTGCATCGGCGTTGTCTGGGTTAATTGCCTCGAATTCACGAGCGCCTACGCCTACGCACCCCAACTCTTTCGAGCGACAGGACAATGATGATGATGTCAACTGCCTCCTCCCCTCCTACTGCTGTGCATTGACACCCTTCCCTTCCCTTCTTCGCACACATCAAATTCGATTTCGTATCCTTTCCTTCCCCACTCGATCGATGGCTTCGGTTCGAGGGAGTAAGGCAATAGTCTGCAGTAGTGCGGTTCTTACGCGGGGGTACCAGCACATCCGGAGGAGTGTGGGTACTGTACTAAACTGTTCGCAGGCGAGTAGTAGCGATTGTCTATTCCTTCGTAGGTTGCCTAGACTGACTGAACCTGCACACAGAGTATCTACTCACGCGACCGAAATCACGAATTCGTTCACGTTCGTATAGCGGGTGCGTACAGCACCCAAACGACTCTGTCCGTGAACGTCGAACCGCCCCGCAAACAAGCCTACATAGCAACGCTATCTAGAACCCACCCCTCCCCACTTCCCACTTCTCACTTCTCGCTCGAAGCAGGGCGCTTCGAATGCCCGGAACTTAGTATGGTAGGTACGACGGGAGAAGCACCTTCATTCTTTCTTTCATTTCCTCCTTCGGAGGCTTCCGTGCTTCTCTTTCGCGTTCATAGAAGAAGGGGAGAATGTTAAGGGGATTGTCGGGCTCGAAGGCCAAGCGGTGTGGGTTATTCTCCGGGATCTTGAGGTGCCACCGAATAGGCGAAGATTACCTGCACGTCTCCCAGGCCTAGAGTGCTCTCTCGCTCAGCGCTCAACTGTCACGTTCTTGTTAGTGCATAGAGCAGTCAATTCTGAAACTAAGAGAGATTTGAGCAATGGTGAAATGGAATGGGAAACAGAAGGCAGGTAGAGTGTGCGTTAAGCGCCCATAAGTAGAAATAGCGTACCTGGGTCTGTACCGCGATCCGGGAGATTAGGAGTGAGCAATTCCTTCGCGTAACACGAGGTACAGGATCCCGTCGTACCTCGCTATCGTTCCAATGGTTCCAGCTAAGACGAGAATGAGGGTGAGCGGGTGACGAGGACTCGGGGACTCGGGGAGTGGCGATTGAACATTAACGACTTGGTCTCCTAAGTAAGTAGTACAATAAGTACTCAGAAGAACAACAGGGAACGTATTCTATTGACTGTATTCTATTATCTCAACTTGGCTGCCCACATCCTGGAATCAGTTTACACGCCTTACCTGTGTTTGAAGCACTCCACTTCCTTACCCCGGTCGGGGTACGTACCATTTGCGGGTCGATAAGATGTCCTAAGAAATCTATTATGCTCTGCGCCACTGGTATCCGTCTTAGAGAGTGTCACAGTGCGTTCAGCCTCAGTGTACTGCGATTGCCTATTACCTACGGCAAATGTCATCGCTAACGTTCATCGTAACTTGGATTTTCTCTCAGTATCCCGGTACATACCCCTTCTCCAAGCGTGCGTTGCTCTGAAAATGAATTCTTGCCGCTTTTGGGAACGGAGCTCGCAAGCGCGATCCGTGCCATGGGGTCATCGCGCTTCGCATTCCGGGTTAGGGATTAGATTTCTCGCCAAATCCTGAATCTGCTGCAGGGAAAGGGACACCTACGGTACGGTAGCCATCGCGCAACGCTATGCAGATGTACAACTTTCTTGAATTCAGATGGATCGAGTGAAGGTCGCGGAAACTGGCATAGGGTTTCACCGTTCACCTCTTCTATAGAAACAGGGCTTGTATGGAGTTCGCCTGATAGAGTCGTTAGACGACGGTATGAATAAACTACACTGCTGTACACGGTAAATTCTAGGGAGCTATCACGGTGACATCAAGGAGGTAAAAATGCAACTATGTTCAGGGAAACCGAACAACGGTTGACGTCCTTACGGAAGATAATCGACACACGCCAGGGTGTCGGCATCGGCTCTATACAAAACTCGACCAGATAGAGTGCACGCCGACAGAGGTATGACCCTGTCGTACCCATCCGGGTTCTTGAACTTTACAGTACGGCAGGGCATCACTCTTCCACGAACTACTACCCCGTCATGTGCATACGGAGTGCCTTCATATATATACGTGTGACCCGCTTTTTTGCCCCGTTGGAAGATCAAACCACCACCAATGCAATCTGTGGCACGAACATCAGACCTCGGGTTCCACATAAGACAGCCTGCGATTGTAAGGGCTTTGACGTCAAAGGAGTCCTCGCCGGCGCTTGCAGGAGGTATGACCACATGGTAGCGGTATAGGTTAAACTCATGGCCAATATTCAGACGCACAGGCGACAACCGGGTGGGGCAGGCGTTTGCGAGAAAGGATAGTTCGCTGAACATAGCGTCGGGACCGAACGGGAATGAGACTGTGAAATCAGGAGGGATGTGAAAAGGGGAAAGAGAAGGGTCTGGAATGACAAGTGAGCCATTCAGGACCATCCTCTCTCCGGAAGGAGGGAGCTTCCAGCCTGAGTATGCTTGTCTTGTCATGCAGACCACGAGTTCCGAGTGGGGTAAACAGGCCTGTTCAGGGAATGGTGAGTGGTTAAGACATCCTGAACCAACATAAACTAACCGATGCCCCGACGTAATCCCGAACGGGAAGGGTCCACCGGATGACCTCACGGTCCAGGTATTTCCATAGTATGAAGGTGTTTTTGAAGAAGAACATCACGTGCGATTCACGTATGCAGGGATCTGCGATCCTTCCTTCATTGCAGGCTTCAATCCGCAGGGTGCCTGATTCTGAAAACGTTGCATCCTCTGCGATTGGAGATATCGACAGTACCGTGGCCCTGATAGAAAAACCTAGCATTAGTCCATGTTTGAAAATCGCTCCGACAGTCGACTCACACACTGTGCTCACTCTGTGTCTTGTAGAACATCAGAACCTTTAAAGATTCCTGGGACGAGGAACAGATGACACATCTTGGGTCATTCCAGCCACCATCCTTGGAGGAATAGGAAGCCACCATCCGGGGCAGCGAAGAGTTCCCACATCCAGGGTACCCAATGTCCCAGAGCGACACGCAGCAGGTTGGCCCGGGGCTGCAAGTAATGAGAAATCTCCCCCCTGGAATCAGATACGTTTTCGTGGTGAAATCGATCTGGAGTGCGGACTGGGGACACTGCCATACCGGGCGGTAAAACACCCACTCGTCGTCTCCAGAGAGCTTGAGGCCTTCAGACAATCTTCCAGGGCGCAACGCGGCGGCTCTCATCTCTGAAAGGGACATGTGCCCAAAAGGAAACGTTGGAAGGAAGATCCCGTAGGCGCGGCAAACATTTCGCAAGATTTGAAGCCAGACTCCTTTTTGGTGTAAGGCCGTATGCAAAGCTTTGCATGTCTAGGCGCCAATGTTAGATGATAGAGTCTTTGAAGTTGGGTGCACAACGTACCGAAGCAAGCGACAGAACGCCGTTCGGCGTGAGATTCATCACTACCTCCACCCAAATATCAAGGGGAACGTCCATATCGCTGAGATCGAAGGTCACTCCAGAGCTCTCAGACGAGTCCAAAGCGGCGGCGGTGGATCGATCAGGTGTATCGGGCGGGTCCATCGTGGCTCTACCCATTTACAAGAACGTCTCCGCAATCGGTCGTGATATCAACTTTGGTTGTGTTAGGATCCTGGGGCAACGAGCTCCGTGCCCCGCGGGCTTGCAATTGGCCCTGTCATCTGACTCATCTCTAACTCATCGTTCCTCCATAGAGTCTACGCGCCATTCTTTGTAGGGGGCACCCACGCACAACAGTCTCCTAAGTAAGTAGTACAATGGGTACTCAGAAAAACAGCGAACCCGTTTTATAAGTTGACCCAGTCTCCTTGATGAACGGCTGACGCAGCCTTCCTCGCCCTCCCTCGCTACGCGGTTAAGCACAGCTCGAATTCGTAGTCTTCGCGAGGTGGGGAGGCTACCTTTCGCCGTACGGAATAAGGTGGTGAAGGTCGGATCCACCTCTTGCACTTGGACTAGAACCCTATGTCGCAGGATGTGGATCGACCGGCTCGAATAGGATACTCTCGAGTTTACTGTTGAGACCCGAATACTCTTTAAGCGATGGAGTGGCCCAGTTTTCATTCATCTACCACACTGGTCTAGGGGCGGGCGAACACTTGCGCACTCGCCCAGGTGTGTAGCTTTCTAGAACACTTGATACGGCTACGGACACTCCGCCTGGGTTCCTCATTCCCCACTCACTTAAATCATGTCAAGCCAATCCTATCGCTCAATGTGAGGTACCGATAATTCACCCAAACCGCTGCTTTACAGTGTATAGTGTTGAAAGTTACTGTAGTCGAAGCGACTTTCAAAATCCGTTCACTCAGTTGGGGATGGGGATGGGGATGGGGACGGAGACGGGTAAGCCATGACACATATATCTGAGACATCCATCGCACAAACCGTGAGTTCGACACCATTCGAATGAACTACAACAGTAAACCTACCCAGCATTAGCCACACATCGAGTGCCGTATCCAGGATATCGCGGGAAAGGGGCGTGAGGCAGTAATACCGGCTCAGAATGGCCTGTAGCTGATCGCAACTGGTACTATACCGCGCTTCCTTTGCTTCATCGGACGGATCGAGGTGATGAGCTTTGTAGTCACGGTTGAAGCACCGAATGGCGTGGTAAGTGGAGGCGTAGCTTGGGTGCAAGATGTGGTAGGGAACCGGTGTAGGTGAGACGTTGAGCGAGGCGGGTTGCGAGTGTGGATGAGCTTCTTGTGAAGGTAGGCTGAGCTCCGTGCACGGCGAGGGGAAAGGTGCACGTTGGATGAGGCTCGATGACGATCATAGTGGCCCACTCACCTAGTACCGCTGGAAACGGAAACGGAAACCTGTGTCGCGTCGGCCATGGTGAACGGGATTGGGGTGGGGTTGCGAGCGATCTCCAATTCGATCAGGAGCTTGGGAGACTATTGGAAATTCGGAACGAGTGGGAGGAGAAGAAGAAATAAAACTATAACCCAGCTCAGCCTACCACGCCTGTACCTTTGGCAGATGTCCTTTCTCCGAGGTTTAGTCCGCTAACGGCTTTTTGGTAGATTAGATTAGATGTGATAGGGATCTTCCGAATATAGGCTGAGGTGCCAGCTCATTTGGTTCGACACCCTTCGCTCTCAACCGCCATTCCAAACCCAGTCTCGGTATACGGAGCTCAACGAGACACTCCGTACCTAGAACGAAGTGCAGTTCTTGGCAGAAATAAGCGCCCGCACCTAGTTCGACGGACCGCACTTGGTGCGCTCGAGCACTTGACGGGGAGAAATGCCGCCATAGAACTGTGAGTTCCTGGTATTATATAAACTAGCCTGCGCATCGAGTTTGACCGCTATTCTCAGAGCCCGAGCCAAGGCTCGTGCGGGCGTTCCGGCTTACTCGAGTCCCAATTTAATCCACTTTATCAGCCATATTTCTATTGATATTTAGCGCCGGTGCCGGGTCTGGACTTCACGGTCTTCGTCAGATGACCCCATTATCTGAGCGCCCATGTCAATCAATCCGCTGAAGACGATCACGATAAGAGAACCTAGAATAACGCCTTTGGCTTTCCTGCCGTCCCCCACGAGTCTTGGGCGTCCGCAGCACCCTCGTCTCTTCCTTCATCCCTCTTGAACGTAGAGCGATGTCTCTCATTCGCCCAGACTTCTGGATTCCGCATCTCTCCGTCTACGCTTTCAGTGTTATCCAGCACCAGCCGCAAGACAACCCCGAGGTTACGATTCATACTGTCGCTCCGTTGGACTATGTAGTGGCGATATTCATGACTGCAGGGCTCCTCGGTGCGTCTGTGTACCATCTCTCTGACGTATTCCTTCCTGACGTTCAACAGTGGGTCAGGCATTCCTTCTCGGCCAGCTCATACACCACGGGCGGAGGTGGTACGCTTCGAAGGGGAGCTCGTTCTCGCAAACGGTTGACGCCGACCCAACCACACGCACTCAAGCAAATCGCACCTTACTGGCCCTTTTGACGAGCGCATTCCTCGGCGGCCTCACCATAGTTTCCTGCATCCTACTCTGCGCCAACTTCATGATGCGCATCTGGGCGCTCGGGTACATCGTTGATCCAGACGACGTCCGGTACGGAGGGCGAGGCAGTGACAACAGGATCAACTGTTCCTTTGGAATTCCGCACTGTATCTCTTTGAGGCCTGCATTTGGGATTGCCGTGGAGAACTTGGAGCAGGCTACGGCGTTCTTTATGACGGCTGTTGTCTTTATCGCGAGTGGGCTCTTGGTACGTCTCACCCTTTCCTCTCCACGTTCGTTGCTTTGCTAATGCTGCTTTAGGTCCATCGGAATGCTGTTATCTTTAGGTCCAGGCTGTGGATACCGTCCTTAACTGGGGTGCCTCTGCTCGTATTCGTCGGTACGTCCGTTTTCATGGAGCGCCTGTTCGTCCCTCCCCGCTCACCGTTTACAGTCAGCACCATTGCCGGAATAGTCGCAGTCTACCGCAACCCGTACCACTACGCTAGACAAGCGGGGTGGCTCTACTACCGCTATCAGTCGAGCGACACTTACACCCACACTCAGACCGCGATCGCCAGGATCACCCCTACGATCTCCACGGTCGCACTGGTTGCTCTCAACATCGTGTTCTCGGTATGCGTCCTCGCCACTGCGCTTCGCGCTCAAGTCCGTACACGGGCTTGTACCCTCGTCATCCAGTCTGCTCTTCCGTCTGCAATCATTGGGATCGCTTTATTCTTCGTTCCGTCTTACGGGGCTGACGCGAGCCATCCGTTCTACTACATGAGGCTTGCGAGGTATTCCTTAAGGACACTCTGGGCCGCTCTCTTCGTAAGTACTGTCCCGGGGCCTTCACTTCATCTCTGACTACTTTTTGTGGTGCATTAGATAATTGCCCCACAGGTCATGATCCTGCGGACGATGCGCTCCGATCGTAAGGAGCAGCAACGAGCGGACGAGAAGACCTTCATAGAGTTAGAGGTCAGATCAGTCAAGGAAGTCTAACGCTGCTTGACCACCCTTTCGCGCACTACACGATTGCTCAATGTAATTGATGGTCCCCTTTGTATGTACAGTAGACGACACGCTTCTCACAATGTATTTTTACCTGTTCTTCCTCATCGCTATTGGCTCGAAGCGCACTGCAGACTGCCAACATCGCAGTCGTGACTCCCTGTTTCTCCCGCTTGCCCCGTCTGTTGGAAAACGGACTCAAGGATAGTAATTAGTGCGACCTATGATATATAGGGGGAAACAAATCATCGTTGGATACCTTCTCTCTAGAGTCTAAAGGTAGGTGGACGCTCGGTATACGCCATCGACGCATCAGGGACGATCACGATCAATTTCGCTGACTTCTTCCTTTGCGCTGCGTGCTTCTCGATGGCGCAGGCTGACAGGTGACCCCATCTCGATGGAATTATCCACTGCGTCCTGAGTGCTCGACTCCCGCTCAAATGCTGTCGAGGCGAATAATAGGCGGGATGCGAACGGCTGAGAGCCCACATGGTCAACCTTCTGCATGTTTAGCAAAAGGCGCTGCGCGAGGATAGGGACGATGACATAGGAAGACCTAGAAAGAAGATCTCAGTCGCGCAGCGACACGGAAGAACGAGGGATAGAATAACGTACACCGTCAGAAGCCTACAGTGTTGAAGGGTTAGCACTGAAGAGGTTGAGAAATCAATTGACGCACAGCGCAACAGGGCTACTGTCGAATTCCTCGCTCTGGGTCAATGTTGAGCTCATTGACCTGGTAACGCGCGAAGAACACTACACATACCGATAGGATAGCTGGTGTGCTGACTATTGCAAGCCCAAACCTGAGAGCTGCGTCAATGAGTACCTTCCTAGTGTAAAAGTCGGGAAACGAAGAAAACTGACCTGCGAGAGCGATGTAATACAGTCCACCATCGCGGCGCAAGACTTGAAATAGTGGACCGCTTTGGCCTCGATACCGGATTGCGAACGTTGCCAGAGCCAATAGGAGGAGCACTGTGAGAAGGTATGAGCATCTGAAAGGTATCCGTCGACAATGAGATTACTGACGAGCCGTTATAGAGAAGGTGATATAACGGCGGATGTCCCTGCGTAGGCCGCTAACCGTGGACTGTTCCCACTCATCGCTTGGGGGAATGTAGCATGGGTACCCAAGCTCTTCATCGAGAGACGATATCTCTTCAGCTAACAGCCGAGAGTGAGCCCTGATACGAGCGTAAACGAGAACTAGATATAGCGTACGCGGGTACTGGGAGGTGCTGATAATTGTGAAGACGAATGCGATGACATTGGGGGCCTTGTGTTTGGTCAGTATAGCGTAGAGGAGAGCCGAGGCTAGATGACTTTACAGCCGAGAGGATTGATATTAAGCTGGCAGCGAGCCATCTGGCTCGTAACAGAGCGCTGAGGCACAAGCCCAAAACAACTGTGACAAACTTCAGTATGATGCGGGCGGCAGACGCGACTGTGGGACGCACCGTCGCACGATATTAGAGCTGCGTATTGAAACACTGCAATGGTATCTATCAGGTCCCACCATGGGCTAACTCAGGGTGGAGCACTCACACACATAAATGATATGCAGTGCTTTGCACCCCTATCGAATGAGGTTTTCAGAAGTTCATCGGCGTAGCGGAGCGGTACCAACATTCAGACTGATGGTGAAGTGATTTCGAAAGTCTCCTACCCAGGGGGGTGCTCGTCGTCGGCCAAGGAACTTCGGCAGTTGAGATAAGAGGAACTTACGGGCGAGATGCAATGCAGTGAATACTAGAATCCCGTACCGAATAATCATAAAAAGAGCTTTCCCCCTGTTCCACCTTTCAGGGAAAATCACCGTTATCTGACGAACGATTCATCTGAGGTGGAAGGCTTCAGGTTCATATAGGAAACCAACCTCCGCTTCGAGCGTTGTAACGACGTAGTAAACCTGTGGAAGGAACTCATTAGGTCCGAGAATTCGCTGCAGATGATAACTGGAGCGCACGTAGAACGCCAACAGGGATACTGATCGTTTGGGTGAGCGAATCTCAGCAACCCATGGAATGTGAATTGATGCCTATCACGTACTCGCGATATTCTGGTTTATCTGAGTGAGCGATCTGAATACCAGTATACGAACAGGAAGAACTTACGTCCTGCATTCGCCATGTTGCAACAGCGTTTGCCAGAGACCGGAGTTGCTCTTCGGATAAGGACATCACCAAGCGATAGGCTGGTGGTGTGCGTGAGGCGAAGAAGAGCGGAACGCACCGAACGCCCCCACTCGTCACGCATGCACCTTTATATGAAGCATCGAAGGCCATTAGAACATACCAGGGAATTGATCATTCCACTACGCCGGTTCCCATGTGAAACGGTTCCATCAGCCAGAACCGAACGGATAAGCCTGGGCGCCTACAGGCCTACTGTGGTGGGTCACTTCTTGTTCTGTCCTCGGCTCTTAAGGTGCTGGGGTGCGTATACGGCTGAGTGAAAGCAGGTATATAAGAATGGACCACCAGGGATGTCCAAGCCAAGGGACGTCTGCACCCATCCCTTCGCAACGCGGTAACCAGGAACACCAGCTTCGAATGGCTGGGCTGGTTCGGATGATGTCATGGCTGTTTGACTGGGCGTACAATCGCTCCCTAAGACTCTCGGAGTCCCTACGTACCACTGCTACTGGTGTTCGTTTGAGAGTTGTCAAAGAGTTGTGGTGCAGCTGGGTCTACAAAGGGATTAGGAGAAGGGGTAGATGCCGGCGTAGGAATGTCGCAAATTCCCGGCCCGCCGTGCGAACACTCGGTTCGGCTGAACGCCGTAGAAAGCCGTGCAGACGCACCCCTTTTCGTTCAGTTCGCTGTTACACCTCGTAATCGCGGTACATACCTGCTGTAACGTTTCCACGTTTAGAGGATACCCAACACAATATTTCTTAAGCGCCTGAACGGTCAGAAGAATAGAAATTGCACCTTGAGATAGACATGAATTGCTGAAGATCAGCCCAGGGCTGTCCAGGGAGCATCCTGCAGAAAATGCACACTCTGCCAAGTCACGTTGGCGCCAAATCGACAGATATACCTTCTCTTGCTCTACCTCTACTGTACCCAGTAGATGTCGAGCCAATCCGAGGCATTTTCAGATGTGGATGGTGTCTGCACGGCGTTTGAATGCGAGTTTCGGCGTGCGTTCGCACATTTCCAGCTTCCGTGTGAACCGCAGGCGGCCAGCCTGCATTGAAAGGCCGGAAAACGCGTTCAATCACCGGCCGGCTTTTTGCGACAAAGCGCATTTACAGTAGAATGTGATGTATTGGGATCATGGAGAGGTGAAAGCCTTCGAGGTGCAGCCAGTGCCAGGATGTGGCAACATATGGAAACAAGACCAGGCAACAGGTCGGACTGTGGTTAGGGTTGCTGTTCGGCCTTATGAATCCGAGGCCGATTCCAGCGCGGTCTAGACCTTCCGGTCTTCCCGACAACTCTGACTCCCTGGTTTCGACAGTCGACTTGCCAAAGGTGCAGCCACCTCCTGTCCTTCAATTTTTCCCTGAGATTTGAGCTGCAGAAAGTCCTGAGCATGTTTCGCCCGCATCTTTGACTCGGCAATTCTCCGAGTTCAAAGATAACGCAGTGTTTTGGATGAGATCGTTGCGGGGCTTCAATGAAATCCGGACGTGGCGTCGACTTCTCCGTGGGATGCCTTGTCTGATCCCACTACGTTCCACCCCCAGCTGCTATCACCACCACCCAGCCAAGTTATACCCGGGAGAATGTACATATACGGTGCGAACACACATAGCTCGGCATAGCGTGTTGCGCTTTAACTGAGATACTGCAGACATCACCTTGGAATGCAGAGGTGACGATTACTATTCATTGAAGCCATCGGAGGAAGACGAGTTGCAGCTTATCCTGCGCTCGAGAGAGACTGGCGAATGGAGACGAATTACTCTCGAGAGGAGCTCCAGGCGGCAATGGAGTGGGTGGAAAGCTTATATCTCCATGTGAGTACGTCTTCTGTATCAATTCGTCGTGCTCTGAAGTTGGGAGAAACTTTGCAAGCACTGGGATGAAACTCGAGATCACCATCCTTTCAGCGTCGAACAACGGGATCGCTCATGCATTGCATACGTACCGGGAAGGAAGTCACCCGGATCCCGAGATGGTGGAACTGGATGTTGAAAACAAGCGACTGGCTCTTCGTTTGACGTGTGGGATATCTCTGGACAGCCCTCGAAACGCCATACCTTCATTGGAAAGTGCGTCGTCCAGCAAATTCTTAACTTGTTTTTACGAGCGTAGCCGACGTGCAGGCATGGCGTACAGTCATCTCGACGGATGCGCACATTACTACCGCCGCAGGTTCCGGGAAAATGAAGATGCGGTACTCCTGTTAATCGCTATCGACGTGTGGAGGCGTGCAGCGGAAATTGTAATCGATACCGAAGACAAAATCAGCACACTGAGTTCGCTGGCATCCGCTTTGCATGACCGGTTCAATTACACCGGTGATACCAGCTCAGTCGCAGCCGCTATCAGCACTATCCAGCGCGCGATTTCTCTGGTACCGGGGGACGATGAACAGCTCGCGCTTCTCCTGCTCGACTTGGGAACATACCAAAGGGCGCAATTTTCTTCAGCATTCATCATTTCTGATATTCAAGGTTCGATCTCTACTCTCCGTCGAGCATCCGCCATCGCAGAATCTATGGGCTCGGTAATCCTCCCTGACTGCTTGAGTTCTCTGGCAGAGTCACTGGGGCGCGCGTACCAATTCACGGATGAGCTCTCATACCTTCAGGAAGGAATTGTGGCTGGGACGAGAGGCGTGCATTTGACGATCGAAGGGGACCCCGAACTGCCCAAACGACTGTTCGACTTGGCACACCTCATCGACTGGCGATTCAACCAAGGCCGTTCGCTCTCAGATAGCTGCGAAACGATCAAACTCATGGAGCGCGCGATCTCTCTGGTGGAAGGGAACTCCAACCCATATCTCATATCGTCCATGTTGGATACCCTTGGACGGACTCTGAAGGATAGATTTCGACGAACCGGTGACACTTCCGATATCGTTCGTTCTGTGAACGTTTCCCGAAGAGCTGTCAACCTTGCGGATGAGTCTCAACTACCCGGGATGCTAAGCAACCTTGGTGTTGCATTGGATTTCGCATTCTACACTACCCAAGACGCTGAACTCAACGAGGAGGCCATTTCCGTGATGCGCAGATCGGTGTCACTAACTAGAGAAGAAGATCCGTGTCTTGCCGAACGCCTGCGGAANTTGGGAGTAGTCCTAGAAGCCAGCTTTNAGGCGTCCGANGANCTCAAGACGATCCAAGAAGCTACTTTCCTGCTTTCGCCGGGCNGTANAAGCTACTCCGGNTAAAGATTCCCTCGTCGCCCTTCGTTTGGGGGACCTAGCAAATGCGCTAATGGNGCGCGCCAGGATCACAGGCGAACTGCTGGACGTAGATGAAGCGATAGCGATTAGGCGGAAGGAGATAAAAGGCTTGGACGAAACAAATCCTCGCGTNCCGCATGCCCTACAGGACCTTGGGTCTATACTTACTCAGCGTTTCGAGCTGAGCAGAGNTGAGTTGGACATGAAGANCGCAATCGAAGCATACCGCAAAGCGATNCACCTNACACCCCGTGGGCACCGCCTCNTTGGTCCACTTCTGAACTCCCTCGGAAACGCTCACCATATACTCTTCCTNGCGTTCGAAAGANTAGAGGACATAGAGGGGGCAATCGAATCAAAGCGTCAAGCTGTATCTGAGTTGCCAGAGGGAGATGCGATGATGCCAANNTACCTNAATAACCTTGGAAGATCTCTCCAGGCCAGATTCAAGGTAGACCAAGAGCTGGCGACAATTGAAGAGGCNATCGCGTACAGGCAGAAGGCTATTGAGNGTGCNATGGGTGGGGTAGGAGGACGANCGGAGTGGTGCATCGGTCTGGCCCAGGCATTTGACGCCAAGTTCTCCAAAACGCTAGATGTGGCGGACCTCGANCAGGCGGTCAGCAGCACGCGGAAGGCACTCGAGCTCCGTCCTGNNTCCGACATATCCGTTCCGCNGGACGCCTACACTCTCGGNGAATANTTGGTNAAGCGAGCTGANGCCACGCAGAACNNGGAAGANAGGAAGGAAGCTGTCNNNCATTACNGGACAGCGGCACTCGCCTCNCGCGGATANACTTTGCGAAGANTNCAAGCCGCCCAGAAGTGGGCNGAGCTNGCNCGCTCGTTCGACATCGANTCNTCNCTNGAAGGCTTCGAGCGGTCTATAGACCTTATCTCGGTCTTCATTGGACTCGAGCAAACGCAGAGTCGTCGGCATGAGAATATNGCTCGTATNTCNGACCTATCACGCTCAGCNGCAGCNNCGGCCTTGGAAGCTGGTNGCGTNACNAAAGCNATTGANTGGCTNGAAANGGGGAGNTGNTTAGTTTGGGGTCAANTGANCAGTCTCCGGACGCCCGTNGATGACCTTCGAATNGTTGATGAACATTNNGCAGAGCGGGTGCTGGCTTTATCAAAGGCCCTGGAGGAGNCGAGCGNGANTCGAGGGAATTCNGGGAAGACGAAGATCTCGNTGGACAATGCNGCAAGTAGCAGNGAGAGCGTNGACCTGGTGTTGGAATGGAAGAACCTCATCTCAGANATTCGACAGAAACCAGGATTCGAGCACTTCCTNGANNATACCGCGATCGCCACGAGTGATCTCCCCCTTGAGGGAACCNTCGTCGTCATCAANGTTCATAGCAGCCGCTGTGACGCTGTGGCTCTACGTCGGGATTGGAATGNGCCAGTTCACATTCCCCTTCTCGAGCTATCATTAGACAAAGCTTCAGGAATGGTCGAGCGTTTGCGAGGGCTCCTNNCGATGGGCGGAGTGAGGATGAGAGGTTACGATTTNGANGACGGGGAAAACTTAGAGAGAGGTCTGCGAAGGATGCGCGTCGCNGCGCAAGAGGCCAGGTTGATCGATACGTTGAGAACATTGTGGGCAGCGGTCGTTTCACCGATACTCGAAGGGATTGGATATCTGGTAAGAATTTGGTGTTTCAGTGATCCTTCANCAGCTAAACCATCCATCTCAGACCAATAGCTCACCTCAGCGNATTTGGTGGTGTCCCACAGGGCCGCTCGCTTTCCTTCCACTTCATGCAGCTGGTGCATACCGCNGCGGGATGGATACAGCCTCGGACTTCGCNGTGTCGTCATATACCCCCAATATCNATATACTCATGAAGCAAGTGAAGGCAAGACGCACTTCGAATGGAAGNCCAACNTTTGTCCTNGCGATNAGCCAACCGAANACGCCAGGCCACACTCCACTTCCAGGTACAACCCNCGAGATTGACGCACTGGAAATTGTCTTAAAGGAGCATGGAGTCAAGCATAGCCACCTAGAGGGNGAGAAAGCGACTGTGGNTAAATGCGTNGAGNAATTGGGCGAGTATAGCTGNATCCACTTCGCATGTCATGCATTTCAAGATCCNAANGAGCCTCTTGCAAGCGGGTTCTTCCTCCACGACGGGCGATTACAGCTGTCCCAGATAATTCAGAACAACCTCAAGGGTGCAGAACTTGCGTANCTTTCTGCCTGTCAGACCAGTGCAGGCGACGAGAAGCTGTCGGAGGAAGCGGTTCACCTTGCGGCTGGCATGGTCGCCGCAGGATATCGCAGTGTCGTCGCTACGATGTGGTCAATCAGAGACAAGTACGCCCCTGAGGTCGCAGCTGACTTCTACACGGGTCTCTTGAGGGATAGCGGCGCAGGTACACGAAGGACAATGGAAGGAGTGAGCGCGGCGGAGGCGCTACACTTTGCGACACGAAGGTTACGTGCCAAGTTGGGCAATGGCGAAGATGAATTGTTGACATGGGTCCCATATGTCCATTTCGGCCTGTAGCAATGTCGATATACTCCGAACACTCATGGCAGTCTAGTAACGACTCACGTTTTGTACCCATTCATATTAACCTAGACGGTGTGGGAAGGCGAAGTAACCCCAAAGATCAACTTTACGCCCTCGTTGTTGTGTTTCCCAGTTTAAGTGGCGAGGTGTATTGCTTTGTCGAAGGGTGATTAGTACGATAATATGACTTGCCTTGAGGGATGTCCCTTGTAGAGTCGGTGGATGCGCGCTGTAGTGTTCGTGCAGTGGACTCGAGGTTCTCCCGAGTCCTTCGAACACGTTGTGACCAGTGGGTGAAAATGGGTGTATTGGGGAGGTAGAACGAGCATGAATAGACGTAGACCAAAGGCGACGAGAGCGAGAACGGACCGGTGACGAGAGCGACAAGAGCGACAATATGTGGACGACCACGCGGTAATACAATGATTTGCTGAAAAACAGAACCTAAGGTATCGTCCGAGAAAACTGCGGGCGTCACGCGTCACGGAACATAAAATTCTATAACCGAGGCTAAACGATGACTCGCTCACAATAGGAGAAGATTGGCCGATCCCCGCCCAAGCGCGTTGGATCTCTACACCCTCTTACTTGTATCAGACTGTCGAGGACATGCGTTTACACGCCGGGGGTTATGAAGAGGCAAAGTGGCCCATAGATGAACAAATAGCTTTACGCCAAACCAACGGCGAAGCATGGTAAATAATAGTAACGGGAGACTTTACAAATAATATCTAGCAGGGCAAGGTGGAAGGCACCAAACGAGCGGTGAGGTAGCGGAGTGGCAGAGAATTGTAGTCTGAGTTCTCAGCGGCTAGTGCAGAGAACCTATCTGAAAACAGATGGAACCCTAGTTCCTCAGCGCTCAAAAGCATACAGGGCACATTGCATTCGACGCGAGTCCTATCAGCGTATGTTTTAATGTATACTAGGTTAAAAATCTGAAATGGCTAACGCACGATAATTGTCGGGCCCCAGGCGGTGATGGAGGTGTTTACGCTCAACTCGGCAAGTAGCCCCACTGCAATCCACTGGATGGGTGGTGCTAAACTTACAGTTGGGATTGTCGCATTGGGCCTGAGGGATGAGGCAAGAATCAGTCGGACGAAAAATGATGCTCTCGAACAGCGCTTACAATCCGTTCTGGTTCTTCTACATGGTGCCCACACGTGGTGTAGATCGTGGTCACGCTATGCGGGTCATGAAATTCGACGTCTTTACAGAGTGGCAGAGGGAGAACTCACTGAATGCGACGGCACATCGCAACTGACTCAAGTGTTGGCCTATCGAGTGAAGAATGAAGTGTTTGGGATAAGGGACGCTGAAGGCCGATTGTTGTAGATTTTAGGGTTAGACAGATTCGTACTTATAGCTCGCCGGGTAGTATCTCAAAGCAACTAGTTATCCCACTAGTTCGAATGTGAACATGATCCTTGCCTCCGACGACCCTGGAACTGAATCTGGAAATTCACTGTACCTGCGTCCCTCAATCTACGGACTCGAACTGAGACCGGTTATATTGAAGACGCTTCTACTTGTGCAAGTGCCTCAGCCTTTGTCCTTGACTCCGAATCTCTCGCCTATTCCCAGTTTGTCCTAAGTGCACTCCCTTCACTGAAGATCTCCGACTGGGGATGTGGTATCCGAACAAAAGGTTGTGCTCATGAGTCATGGCGTCGACAGAACGGGATAGCAGTCAATCTTCCGGAGCACTTAATCTCAGCGGATGCCATCGATTGATCGTCCTTGTAATGCGCCAACGTATGGCTCTGTAGAAACTGGGGGGCAGCGTTCGCTTCTCACATCCCCGTGAGTTTTTGGGGTGGTTGTCTTCTGTCTTCTGCACTTCTGCAAGCGACCATGGGTCACTAAACTCCCTATGAGTTCTCCTCCCTCCGCTTGGAGCACATTGCTTGAAGCCAAAAACGAAATTTGTGCGCTGCTTGGTACAGGCGATCGTCTTCCCGAGATGCCGCGCCGCGGAAGGTGCAGATCAATAGATGCAAACAGTTGGAGAATCGAGTGCGGAGTTTAGATGCTTCCCAACTTGAAGTCTTGAACTCATTGCAATCCACTTTCACCCTGTCGTTATCATAATCCATACGGCCACCCTTGAATTCTCGCGGAGGATGGGGAAACTGGGTAAATCAGTACCAAGCAGTACGATTGCGAGCGGCGCTTCTAACAAACCGACCAAGAAGAAGTTTTTGGGTAATGAGGTCAGCGCTCAAATTACATATCATGTGGCCGAGTGTTCCACATGCGTCAACCCGATCATGACGATACATGCCTACAGGATACACTTAACCTGGCACTCTCTATCGCGGAAAGCCAGGAGAAGCTTACCGGAAAGAAGAAACAAAACAGATCTCCTGGTGAAGCCTCGGTAAGTACGTTGTGGTTCCCGAGGGCATCATCCTTATCTACCGCCGCCTCCACACCATTGTTATCGCTCTGTAGGTTGTGACACGGAACGATCACCCGAGACCCAAGTCCACCTCCAGCCGTAAGGCAAAGTTGGTGCGTCCTAGAGTCACACAGTGGAGTACCGTGTGTACGCTAATGAACGGACAGAAAGAAACAAAAGCGCTGCTTGCTGCAAAGAAAGCGCAATTGAAGAAGGATAAGGTCAAGAAGCGGAAGGAGGTTTCCAAGCCAAGGTCTCCGCACCCTCATTTGGAGGTGTCAGCAAGTAAACCTGTTCGAAAGAGCGTATCGTTCGCGTAATTACATATCCTGCAATATTGTTTTGCCTGAGGTCAACAGTGTGACTTCTTCAGTCTATGTGCAACTACAAGGAAGCGGGGGTGTCATTCACTTTGCCATCTTCTATCGCGGTCGGAACATCGTGACTCGGTGAACGGACATCCGCGCCAACTTCACACCCCACGCGAAGTACACACAGGGCAGTATCAACCCCGTACCATGCCCATTTCAATTCAACGGCGTAGGATACGGACTGATGATTGCATTCAAGAAACATTGACACATTCCTATGGCAGGAACTCGCTCTCAAGACGTCCCATGCGCTCGTGGACTCCCGGTACTGGACTCCATCACCTGAAATGCAAGATATGCGTTTCGGAACACACATCAATGTAAACTGAATGAGCCGCTCTCGACCCGGATACAAAGGAAATGAGGTCGGGTGCCTGGAAGCGGAAGAAGCGTCCGGTGCGAAATTTCCAACGGGCCGAGGTTCGAACTTGTCGCAGCAGGACAGAAGATCGGGAGAACACTCGTACATATCGCTGGCCGCAGTGGGTGAGAGTTACGAAGAACGCGAACAGTGACGGGACGGTGATGACGTCGCGAGACAGTGGACAAAGGGTAATCTATAGCAGTACAAAGAGCATTTGCTTACAGTGTAAAATAGTTTCAGTAGTCGATCCTCATCGGCTGCCATCCATATCCTTCGTGACCAGCCGGTGCCTCGGTCCCAGAAGACATCGGACTCCTCGGCTCGAACACAGCCCAACTCCTCCTCCGCGTCTTACTCTCCCCGAATACGATCACAACGCCTTTCGCCCGCGTTCCAGCCAAGCGTTCCGCAAACGCACAGGCAGTATCTGTCCACCATTCCTGTTCCCGGGAGTAGGCCGCCTCTCCTAGGGATGGAGGCGCGGTGATCGACTTGGTGGAAAAGGATCTGGTATCTGGCTTCCGGGTAGCGGTTATTGCTGATGAGGAACCGTGGATGGGCTTCGGAGACTTGGAAACGGGGACGTATTCGATCTCGAGGCGGTCGAGGCGCTTGAACGATTTCTTGTGGCTCAGAATCTCGTCAAGGTCGCTCCATTCATCGAGGAACTCGGGGTCGTGCGTGGGGTCGAAGCCACCGCTGAAATCGGTCGAGGTGCTCCCGCCATCGCTCGACGACGAACCACCGGCGAAAGAAGTCTTGATCGTGACTACCTCCAACGCTGACTCGGGACTCGATATCTGGCGAAGCAAGGCTTGAAGATCGGTCAGCACTTGGGGTTCGGCGAAGTTGGCGCTGTAGGTGATGGATACCGTAAGGCGCTTGAGGGTGTTTCGAATAGATCCGAGGTCGATGGGCTTAAATGAATGGGCTGTAAAACCAAGTTTAGATGTCACGCGGTGAGATAGCAAGGTAGCGTAGACGCACGTCTCGCGGATACACCTTCCCATTCAAATTCCTCTATGCCTCTCCCGCCAAGCCTCATCAAGCTCCAGGTAGCACTCGCGAAATCTTCCACCCCGACCACCTTCACCGGGGCGAGGTCAAGCCGCTTAAGGGTAGTGGGGTTATACGCAAGCATGGAAGCCAAACTCGAGATGAGGTCCTTCCCAACTTCACGTAGTGTTAGGCTCTTGAGACGGATGCTCGATAGAATCATAAGGGAAGTCGCCGACCCTGCAACAAGACCCGTATCGACGGTAAAATGGGAGTCGAGTAGAAGGTGCCGTAGACGCATGAATCCAAGGAGAGTAGCGGAAGGGAAGTTCTGGATTCCGCCTAGCTCGAGTGATTGAAGGGATGGAAGTGCGAATACGAACTGCAGGTTGGACTGTACTGTCCGCGCAAAGTGTTCCCATCCCACCAATCCTTCTTCACTCGCATCCATCCCGCTCCCTGTTCGACGACCGCAGATGAATGTAAACTTGGAGAGCCCGAGCATCGTCCTGAAAGCGTTGAAGGCGGGGATGTGGAGCTCGTACAGGTCTGGTGTGTCACTCCGAACCTGTAGATCCCGGACGTGCAGTCCTAGCGATCGATTCCTGAGGAGACTTCTGCATAGGGACTGGAACACCACGAACCGGGAGGTTCGGGAGATGTCGAAGCTAATAGTTTCGAATATGTGGGCTTGCGCTGGGCGAACGAAGGCATGCGATACGAGCGCGCATGACTTGAGGGCGCCAATACGAGAGGTCGACTGTCTGTTGACCTGGGCTACGATAGCGCTGGCGACTTCATCGGGGAGGTCCAGGAATAGGCGACGATCCGACGGGAATGACATGAGAGGGATCAGATCTTGCACTCGAGCGCTTGTAGGTGACCTTCGAGGTTGGCGCTACGTAACATGCAACTAGGAAGGGGGAGCGAGAAGGGTCCTGAAGGACGGAAGATGAGCGGAAGAAGAGAAGGGCGCGGGCGCCATCCCTTGCATCGCCATGGTTGTTTGCAAGTCTGATCAGCATCGCTTCGTGCGACGCGGCCAAGTCGGACACATTCGGCGTAACATGCGAATTTGGAAGTTTCGTGATCCGAGCATCAGGTCTACTCCCGGCGCGATAACTGGGAGCGCCAGGAGCGACTGACCGATGGATACGGCTTGCTGAACTGCAATGGCCAAGCCTCGAGGCTCATGCCCACCCCAATAGCGAATCAGCGAAATTCATTTCGGTTCCGAGGCAAACACAGCCCCGCAGCAAGTCACAAGGTCAGTTTGTAAAGTATTGAACGAATGTGCAATTGTGCGAATCAGATGGGACCCTCGACGATTGAGCAAGGGTCGAGCGTGAGCTCCTTCATTTGGTGGCCCACGTAGAGCAGAAAAAACATGAATATTGTATGTATATTTTCTCGAGAGGAATCACCCGTGTTGCGACGAAAACACAAGGGTGTGTAGTACGCACACAAGAGCTGGAACATGCGAACCAGGACACTACACCCTGATTCGCGACGTCAAGGTGTTGAGTCTGCAGTACGCCATGAAAGTATGACGATAGAGTCAGATCCCTCATCGCGTCATAGATAGCAAGGTCTCAGGCCACCGCAATCCGCTTACATGGGGCAAGAGTGGCAGCTATCACTATAACAAGCCTTCAGGCACTTTCAGAAGGAGAAACAGCGGCTTAGGGACTACGCTTCGTCGCCTAAACCGTTGAGAACACCAAGATCTGCAGTCGCCCCTGAAATCTCGCGAGACGGTGAATTGTAACAGTAGCTCCGGAAAGGCTACGCCAGTACGTACGCCCTTACGTCCCTAGGTACAAATATAACTGAACAAGGAATGGATATGAGAGGCAATGCCACCAAGACAGACACGGTATGCCAAAGATTGGCTCGAACCTATTCATTTCCAAGCTTCTATTGTGGCTGACAAGCCAATTGACCATAATTTGACTATGTGCAATAGATCGTGCCAGCTTCGTGACGCGATCGTCGTTTCAAGCTAGGCAATTCAGGATGAAGGGAGGGCACAACTCAAGTGCACAAGATTCTACCCATTCTCGTTTGGGCTTCATCGACTCGGAGGCGTACTTTGTGCATCTTGTCTGTCGATATTCCGTCGAGCCGCCCACACGACCACGTCAACTAGTGGCGCTTTGTTAATGGGGGCCGTTGTAACCTGTGAGCGAAGGGAACTCGCCAGCGTGGCCTTTCCCCTATTAGGCGGTAACTCCGCGATTATTTTGCAATATGGATTTATTCCTTCGAATCGAGGTGAGGTACATAACGGCAGCACTTTAACTTTGATAGGAATCTGGACGGCACCAACGCCCTTATCTCGCTGAGATGGGTTTCGAGATCCATCCGAGGTAGAGCAGGCAAGATACTTCCGTGAGGGTACTCAGGCATGCTCTGAATGTCTAAGTACATCCCCAGGTGAGTAGGTGCTGAGAAGCGACCAGCACACAATGGAGACAAGACCTTGTGCCGTTATAATCAGAATAAGAATATAGAGATGCCGACGTATGCGATGTTTTTTCATCGCTGCCAGCCGATCTCCCCGCCAAACAGATCACTCCAAACTCGCGCGCTAGTCGGTTGCCCGTAGAAAGAGCCACAAGAGGAGGCTCCTCCGAGCGTAGTCGACGAAGCGCAATTCCGCTCTCCAGAAATTGGTGCGATAGTTCCTCCAAATCGCCTAAAGCATCGACGGTCTAGCCCGAGGGGAAGGTTCCCATCAGCATCGCAGAGTGGGTGCGGTGAAAGCCAGTAACGAGTAGAGCGACGACTCACCGGGTCTAGCTTGTCTGGCAACCCCAACGGTTTGTGCTGTAACACCCCGGCTTGCAGACCTTCATGCCCGTTCATCGATAGCAATAGATCCGCAAAAAAGAGCCCCGTCGTGAGGTCAAACAACCCCTTCTGCACCGTCGGCAACAGCTTCCCGTTCGTGTCCAACATGTCCTCCTGAATCCACCGTTTGTCGTCGTATTGCCGCGTATTGCGCGAACTGCTGGACGATGAATCGGTGACCGAGCCGAGCAGTATAGTCGCAGGAAGGTGTACACCCCATTTCGTGAGGCTTGGTCTTAACAGGTCTCTGACGTGCGAGTCGAAGGCGGATAAAAATGGCTATGCAATAAGTGCCAGAGCGATTGTCAGTACTTAAGCTACACCCAAGAAGACATGATGAGCCTGATGGCATACATACTTGCGAAGCGTGATCACGCTTCAGAAGGAGCGAAGGAAAAGGCGCGTCCAGGAGGATGATCTTTGTCTCAAACGGCAACAGATTACAGTAAGGCGAGTCACTCAACATTTTTGAGCCAAGGATAGGGAAAGAAAGGCAGCTGACAGGGCGGATTATAACCAGGTTTTGACGAGCACGAGCATCTTGAGAACGTTCAAGGTTTCCACGTGAGTTCCACCATCAATAGTCCCCGTAGGGGGTAACAGTCCGGCGAACTACACACTACAACTGCCGCGTAATGGGCGCTTCTCGACAGAACAACTGAATCGCCCCAAAACACGGTCTTCAATATGGCCCCGAACATGTGCTATAAACGCGCTGTCATCCCGCAATTGAATTGCTTCGACGCCGCCTGACACTCCCGGACTGAAAGTGCGTGTCATCGCCTTCTCATTTCCTCTTCACGACCCTTGATAGGGCACAGGGTCGTACCCCACTCATCTAGGACATAGCACAGCCGTACCTCCTTTCACCCCTCCACTCCCTCACTTACCAGCCTCCTTGCCATAATGCCCAGAAGGCGCAACTTTCTATTGCCGATGAGTACCCCTCAGACACCCTCCTCGCTATCAGCCCTGATAACCGAGGCTCAGAAAGGCGTTACGAAACACCGGGGCGTGTACGGAAACCGACCCGAGTACTGACAAGGAATTGTACGTTAAAAGCATGGGTATATAACAGCCGACATAGAACAGCTCCCCCTACTGACCATGTCCGATTTCAAAGGTACTATATGCGACGAAACCCTGGTGCATCAGTATATGGCCCACTCCCGTTTCATTTGCAAGGCAAGATATAGGCCCTCGTCTTACGTTCACCTCGCTGATACGTCCGCAGTCTCAAGAGGTACCCTCCGCACAGTGTGCCTTCTTTGGTACGAAGTGCAAGGATACCATGATTGTCCCTGTGCCAATTCACTGCGACATCTTCGAGGAGGGCACTGCGCTCGACGTCGACTTTCGTATCTACATAAATATTGCCGTTCCATGGGCGACAATCGCGTACGACATGTCCCAGTTCATGATAGAAGTGGAAGGCTACGCCACCGAGAACGGCACTGAAGGCCCTTGGAACTTTACAATTTTTTTTTCTCACCACGTACGCAAATGCGCCGACTCAATCATCACGGCTCCGCTCACCCATGAACGCGTAGTGCCTCGATTCTCAAAACACATTGGTCAGTTCCATCCCAGGCGGTGAATACCTGGATATTGGCGGGGCTGTCTTGGTGGTAAAGAGCCTTCCTTCTGGGAGAGTCGAGCATGTCCTCCCTTCTGATATTCCGTGCATCAAACGAATGCTCGTCAGGTATGCTATACTCATTTCCCTCAACTTCGATTAACTCCCACCATTATTAGCACTTTGACATCAAGCCTACGCAGGGCCAAGGTAACTTACCAACTGAACCAATGATTCACGATGCTGTTTTGCGTGAAAATCGAATAGAACAAATAATCCCACCGTACTATTCACGGTACATGCAGACGTACTATAAATATGAATGCGTCAATGGCAAACCTGCTCTACCACCACCCGTTCTTTTCAACCTTGCAGAGGCGACTGTTGCAGGGTCAAACCCACCTCCGTCGAATCGTGTTTCCACTCCCCATCGTCGCGCCTCGACGGAAAAGGCCACAGCTCTCTCGCACAATCGCGTCTGAGGAGCCACACCCTTCAGCCTACTGCATGTTCATGCCCTCCCCGACCGACTACCTTGCCCCCCAAGGTACCCCGGAATCCCATACCTTGCATGTCGATCCAGTGCATCCCACACACGTCCTACCGGGATACGACATCCACCATATCGAAGACATACTCATCGAGATCATGTGCCACTACAACTGGAAAACAGTCGTGGCTTTCTCGCGCGTCGCGTCTACTGGTCGAGTGGCTGCTCGATCTCACGTACAGGCCATCCCTCGCCTTGCATTATGCTCGTACGTAGGATTCAAGGCCTACACTTTCCACAGCCTGATGAGGGAACTGGCTCTTTCAAGAGGAAGCATTGGAGGTTCTATAGGGCGTCGGCTTCTTGAGACCCATTCGGAATACACGACCACCCACAACTTCCGTATGTTTCGCCGATGCGGGGATTCAAACATCATGGTAACCCTGGGAGGACTACCACCGATTCAAAAGCACATGTCGGCTTTTGGGCCGCATTCGGAGCAGCGACAGGGTGACGGCGCCTAGGGCCATGACAGTGGAAAGGGTTGTCAGTTCCTGTCGTATTGCGTTGGAGTCAGTCGTTCGTCTTCATTCCAGCGTCGAATGCTAACACGCTCTCACAACCGCAGTCCGTGAACGTTACCATCGTCGACATTTCGTCTCGCGTGATGCAAGGATCGCAAGGATCGCAGTCCATGAAGGTTACCGTCATCGAAAGTTCGTCTAGCGGCGTGATGCAGACTTCGCAAGGATCGCCCCTTGCCTCACAAACCAACTTCATCTCCCCCCCCACAGTCTACTGCTTCTACCCTAACTTAATCGGACAAATCGCCACAGTACAGACAGATCTACTCCAACCCCCCTCCCCCACGCAAGCGAGGCTTCGCGCCCCATATACCGTCAACAACGATAACAGGGCCTAGACGCGACAATGGTAACACTGTTGCCCTTCCATACCTCACAGCACAACGTCGGACGGGTGGTTGGCTACATTCCGCTGGAACTCGGAGAAGCCCAGGCCAACGGGAAAGGGAGTGGATCATTTCCTAGGGGACGGAGCCATTGCATAGCGATTGTCTAACTACTAATACTATAGAAAATGTCCACTGTAAACGCCTCCTGCCCAAGTTCGGCTACGGTCGGGACGAGTTTTAATACGCAGTAGCTCAATATGACCATCCGTACTTCCTGTCGCTATGATATGCCGAACTCATCACGTTGAACTACACAACACGACATACCTCTCGACGGTACCACCCCCAACGCGCAATGGTCGTGCCTAGTAGACCGATCAAAGCAGAACATATGCGATATTTTACATAACACAGGAGGGCGTGACAGTGAGGAGAAGCGTACGAGGAAATGCGCACGTACTGGCTTCGCGCGTCGTGCTTCATTCGATTGGGGCAGTCTGGTGCTCGGCACTCGTCCAACAACTTCCAGGACACCAACTCATCTGGCAGAAGGTCACTGTCACCTGATAAACGAACGACCCGCTGACACCCAGGGACTGGGAAAAGGGGCTGTGGTTCCAGATAGCGCAACATCTGAGACCAGGGATACTGAGCGATGCCGCCATCTCCACAAGATTTCCTCCAAATCTCAGGGCAGTAGATGCCACACTTCCTCGTCCAGTGAGCAATACTCCCTGTCAACGTCGCCCTACCACACGCGTCCTGCAAGACGTCCCCTGTAACACGAGCCCTTCGCTCTTGAGGGTAAGGGGGGGTAAACAGAAAGGACTGAGTCGGCCATGATCGCGTTCATATGGATGGTAGATGGGGATGCCAATATCACGTTCAACGCGCGGATCCTGCTGTCGAAAACGCGGACCTCAAGGGTCTGAGTGCGTTTGTGCAAAAGAGTCAGTATAGAGTCAAGTGAAACCACGTGTGTACAGCTGCGTACCTTGGCATTCGCCACCTTTGTGAATACCTCCACCTTTCCCGTTGACTGCCGATAAACAGCGGGGGCGCCTCGGGCTTCGAGGAAAACCCAAGGCCCACCAAGAACCTATGCAGCGAGTCATTCATGCCACTACGTATTGCGATATCCAGTGTAGGAATCTTCACTCCGTGAAGAATGACAGCATAAAACTGCGAGGAATGTACGTGCTTAGAGCGTCGAATATGCGGTTCCTCTTCTCCCTTTCGACAACAACGAACGCAGGGCCTGGCCAATGGGACATGGCGATGAGGGAAGCCCACGACGCGTATAGTGCTGTTTCGGATATGAGGTCGAAACTCCAAAGTCTCGTGAAGGAGGTGTGGAACGGCATTTTCGATAGCAAAGAGCTTTACAGAGGAAATGTGCAGGAGAGGTCAAAAGAAAAGAGCAAATGGAACCTGTGCCAGATGTACGCGGGAACCCTGCATCGATGTAGTGGGTGTGACGTTCGCCGATTCAACTACGACCACTCCGAAGCGAGCCACCCCCAATTTCACCAACCCGAAGTGCATCGCTCTTTCACCAGCGGATGCTTTGCGACTGGGTGGAGGAACGTCATCTCACCCTCCTCCACGAAGCTAGATGGAGCGGTTTGAGTCTGTGTTGCAACAACGAAATATATATGACATACCTGAAGACCAACTGCTCGATGAAAGTTAGATCGCGCTCCAAGACATCACATACGGCCCCCCCATCTCGAGAGGACTTGACTATGACGATATTGCCCCACACCGTCCTGTGGCTCCCAAAGCAAAGTTTGAACCTGTCGTAAAGATCGTTCCTGGGAGACTTAACAGTGGGATCGTCCTGCGCAAGACAATGTCAGCTATGGTTGTCAGGAATGTCCATGTCCCTCCAGTACGAACAAAGGGAGGTTCCATGAAAATGGTCCAGTGGAACCTTTGCTCGTGGCGTGAATGAATAGGGTAATGCCTTATGCAGGCAGCACTCCCCTCCAACCGCCTGACGCCGACGGAGCTCTTGCAAGTGTCGGGAACCAAGTACTGGTCGACGTATAAATCAATATTTCGAGGTCTGGCCTCGTATCCAGGATGCACGGCAACATCCACGATGTGTGTCTGCTTGCATTTAGCGCCAAGAATGCAACACTTCACCGTTGCAAACAAGCCGTTCTGAGCACGTCAAGGGTCAACGAAAACCGAACGACTGTAGGGAATGCTCACCTCGCGACCTTGGCCCGTCCTGAGCGAGAGTCCAAGTACGTCGTCGTCTGTATACATGCCTTCCCTGCCCTGAAACAAGAGCAGTTCCTACCTATAAAGAAAACGAATGCGGATGTGAAAAGAACCGGCCGTGCCTTCGGCAGCAAACAGCATCGTGGGCCTCACAAAAAACACACATACATCATTTATGAAGCGCCGAATCCGCCAAGGCGCCACCCCCACCAAGGGCCGTCCAAGGGGCAACAGTAACCTAAGCGGNGGANANAACNATCAGAGTNAAAGATAACACGCCCGCGAACTCGGTCCTTTGCNAAAAGTGATCCGCCAGGGGCTTANATTNCAATAGGAACAAATAATNAAGACCACGTGCACCGCGGTCTGGGTCGANCCAGCTTATGAGTCCNTNNCNTGCACACTGACCACAGGCACGTAGAACGCGAGAGTAGCAGTTCTATGACCCATGCGAGAAAGAGCATGTCGATCANCTGAAGGCGACGACAAGAGACCTTCCANGGAAAGCCTTCCCTCAGACACCATGCCGTCGTATTGGTACACCNTNCCCGAGTGGAACACTCTCACGGCGAAGTGANANTCGACAGCGCTCCAGTACACAATGCCTGAGAGCGCGANCTTTCTATNGTCAATCAGCATTTCAGTGTCTACANTCAAATTTCGTCTGACTAACTCCNNGTCATAGCTTNGTAGCTGCACACAAACAAGACCAGGGCGTTCCTCATGGATCAAGGTTACTGCANNTGGGNNNNGCGNTCNNNTNNANNTNGNGNNNCANNNNGNNTNNCTGGCGTTCCTCCTCGGGAAGGTGTTGGACGTAGTACTCTGAGCCCACCAGGTCGAACTCTTCTGCAGAACACCAAAAGATTCGAACGGCGTTCTTCAATCCGCGGAACTTGACAAGATTAAGGGCCACCTCGAGGATGCCGATAGAACCAGCCCCATCGTCCTTCAGCCCCTGCAGCTCGTTAGGACCTTCCTGTTCATTCTATACGCCATGTTACGCACTGGACCAGCTGGTACAAGACTCGCATACACGGGAAACCGCAGCTTTCACCCTAGCCAAAGGACCGTTTCAGGGTTTCAACGACAGGGATCTGGCGAATTCCAGACTCACCAAGGCCAAAGACAATCATTAATCATCGTTAATCATCATTAATAAAGTCGCAAGGGTGTTCCTGAACAGCGACTTCCTATCGCTCTCCCACATCGACACCCCTGGAGTAAAGGTGAACGCAGTGACCCCGAGGGTGTCCCACCGGGTATTGAATTGAACTGTTCCTGGTGGGGTAGTCTCTAGCACTAGCAAGGTTAACACGATGAACGGCAAGACGAGCTAGCCATGTAGCGCGCGTCGAGAGCGACGCGAACAGACATGGCTCATTAATAAAGTCGCAAGAGTGATCCTCAACGGTGAATTTCTCTGCCAGTGTGGATACGCCGGCGTTGTAGGCATCCATCCTATCGCTCTCGCACATCGACGCCCCTGGAGTAAAGGTAAACGCAGTGACCCCAAGGCTGTCCCACCGGGTATTGAATTTTGAACCATTCCTGGCGGGGTAGTCTCCAGCAAGGTTAACACGATGAACGGCAAGACGAACTAGCCATGTGCGCGGGTTGGGGGCGACGCGAAGACACATTGTTCATTAATAAAGTCGCAAGGGTGTCGCTCAACGCGATAAACGGTGTCTTCCTGTCACGGAGGGCATGCTTACGCCGACGGGCCGCCAGTGGACAGCCATCCTATCGCCCTCCCACATGAATACCGTCGAGTAAAGGTGAACGCCGTGGTCACCAATGTCACCGACGCCCTACCACATTGAACCTTGCCTAATGGGGGCTCTCTCCGTTGAGGGCGTCTGCCACAGGTAATATCTCTTGTCCTTCTCCAGGTTCGCCTACCAAAAGATCATCTTGAAGTTAGGGTCCTCGTACCTTTCCAGAGTTAAGATCTTCCGCTATTGAGCGCAGACGTGGTCTCGCCCGTTCTGTTGACGTCCCACACGATGTGAACCTCGTTGTCGGCGTCGGCGCAGATGAAATCTCGGAATTTGGCTATTTCCCCGAGCTCGGAGCAGAGGCAACCGTCCGTGCAAACCAAAGATTGTTCCATGGTTGGCGTGTGTCTCAATCGTGCAGAAGTGAGTTTCGAAAGCGGGCGAAGTGCAATAATCATCGGGCCGGATCAGGGAATGGAGCGGATGAAGATATCGCGCTGGCTCTGAACGCTCCGAAAGGCCCCAGACTGGTTAGCGCCTACATCCTTGACGCGCACAGTCGACGGGTAGGCCATTGTCTTCAATCTCGTCACGGTCTCCTACTGATCTTCTTTATCTTTCGGTGACGTATCATCGGTTTCATAGATGCCACGGAGAGGCCTGTAACACAAACAAGCTCCGATAGAAGCTGGGACGGGCGCTTGAAGCGGTGATCCGCACTGTTGTCAAGCGCTAAACCCTTTTCACGGGTATTTGGCCGATGATGATGAACTGCCGCGGGACGCTACCTGTGGGGATGGGGACAATGACTGTGATACCAACGATGCGTCTACCTGCTGCACCTGTCGTGGGCCGAAAATGGTGCATGTTTATGAAGGAACGGCAGAGGGTGTGTGCTCAGAGGTAAGGGAGCGTCGCCCAAAAGTCCGGGGACCTCGCCAGAGGCAATCGATAGACCTCAAACAACGCAGTGGCGTGAGGATAGAAGCAGAGATGACAAGAATGGCATGTGAGCCATGGAAAGCTATCAGACGATGATGCTGTCGAATTTACAGAGAACGGCATCTTCGCGACTGTTGACGAACATAGTTCTACAAACGGATGTCTTGACGAAGAGGAAAAACGTCTAGCAAATCAAGATAACCAGCTCAGGTTGGAGGAAAGTCGTGACTTAGGCAGACACGAGGAAGACGCCCCACAAGTTGAGGGCTTGGGGAACAGCAAACGCCCAAGCGAGCTGCTAGGACCTTCGACGGTGCTTGGAGAGGCGAGGCACGCCCTGGTTCACTTTCGACTGTTCCATGTCTTGGTCCTGGTTGATCAGAACCGCCGACGCGACAATGCTCACGCCCATGCACCTCAGTCACCCGGCTGACCCAACCTCTTAGGATGTTGAAAATGCCTCAGCCAGCAACCTAAGAGGGTGCCCAGCCATGGGCTGAGCCACACCTGGCTGGGGCCAGCTCCAGCCATTGGCTCAGCCACTGCTCAATATTCTCAGCCAGCTTATGAAAGGCCCAGCCTGTTGCAGCCAAAAGTTACTTTCTCCAGCCAACCTCAGCCAGGCTGAGCGTTGGCTGAGCTTGGCTGAGCCAGCCTGCCTTTGGCTGAACCAAAATTCAGAAAATGGCTGAGCCATTTGTGGACTNTNNCNNGNCCTTGGT
>JANDKE010001380.1:0-14787 GCA_027627275.1 Coprinellus aureogranulatus
TACTAGTGTCTTACAGTTGCAGACGACTCTGAATGAAGCTCGGATCTGAGATCTGAGGGCTGTCAATGAGTCAAGGCAATGGTCTGTAAACCAAATACTTGCAAAGCCGGCTCGGACTCTAACCGAAAATCTAACCCAGTGTAGTTCATCGCTGTTCAGCTTGCTTTCATTCCTTGTAATGCATAACTTTGCCCCTCCAATTGCTCCCACAGCAGGCAGAACACACACTCTACCCTGCAGGAATGTACCCCAGAATTAGGTCTGGTATTCCAGATGCGCTCCGACATGCATGACGAGTAAGGACAAGCTCAGGGATCTGGCGTTCGCGCTGAGCTGTTTTCCCAGGGAGCATCAGTTGCAAAGAGTTGAACTCTGGACCGAGGAAGAATCGACTATTAAAATTGCAGCTCCCTTTGAGGTGGTCTCTTTGCGCGGTATGAACTCCGAATTACAACGCAGCCTGCGTACGCCGCAAGCATTGTTCCAAGAATGTGGGATACAAGGACAGATGCACGCTCGGTATGTAGCCCTGAATTCTTTCACAATTATTGGGTACATTTCTGCGACAATTTTGCGATCATGAGAGGCGACCTTGCCTGTAGTGTCCGTTAGCTCGCCCACCTAAAAGAAAGTTCCGACAGGGCTATGGAAACACCGCCTCCAGCCAGGCTTTTCCCCACCAAGTCCGTCACAACCGCCACCACTTGGAAGGTTCACCTCGGGGTATCATTATACTACTTCCCCCACTGCCAAAGCACATTCACGCGTCTCCGTCAGACTAGATATATCGCGTTGACTTCCTGGAGCCTTGCCAAAAGCAGACCGTTCCCTGGTGCGTCCTTCTATCTGGTTCGAATTTCGCTTTCTTACTTTGCCATTACAACGTTATGATTCCTGTCGAAGGGGCCGCCCGTTCAGCTTGCCGAGTTCACAATTGACTCATTAGATGAATCGTCTTTGGGTTCTCATAGTAAGACGAGGTGTAGCGTAGGCTGTGCTATGAATGGGTGAGATGCACCGTACACACGGAAGCCGAGCAGGAGCCTGGCAGCTGGTGTAAGCAGTGTTTTCATCTTAACATTGCAGGTACTGGTTTTGATGGCAGGTGCTGTGTTTCGCCCATAGAAGTACCATGCTAAGCGCCCTCCTGCACAGCGACGTATATAGTACGGTCGGCTGCCCCATGTCTTCCACCACGTTCTTGAGCTGCTACACCCCGTATCTATGTCGCTACTCTCAACCGTGACTGCAGTTATGGGCTTGACATTGTGAGTTCTCTTGCCCATGTCCCAGGCGTAATAGCCTTAGAGTATCGACAGCAGTTTGATTTTCGGAATATTGGGACACGTCGCGAACATCATGAAGATACAAGACAGAATGTAAGCCATGCACAAGCAGCCGATTGTCTTGCTGATGAGGGTTTCGTAGCGGACGGATATTGGCCATTGTTACCAAGGCAGTAGCGCTGACCCCCGATGGAGATGGTGTGCCCGAATTGCGGGCAACGATACTCATTCTGTCAGGTATCATCATTGCTTCACTTTGGATCTCAAGGTTGCACGGGGCTCAATACAACTCTTGCACATAGATATCACCTTCATATGCACTGACAGCAATTGGTCGCCGGAGTTGACAGAACTCTGCATCCTCGGGTTACCGGGCCAAGAGGACGGCCTACGTTCGTCCCTTGCCAAAGCCGCGAATGGCTTCGGACCGTGTTGGGAATCAAGAGAGTCTATCACAATGTGAGTTCTAGCTTGTTAATTGCTAGTTCGGTGTGATAGATAATAGTGGTGCCGAAGTACAGCAGAGGTGACCTCTCTTTATTTCATTGTCAAGAGCAATGGTGGTGTGGACGTTGACTACGTGTACCTGGACTACGGTGAGATCATCATGGGGTTGCAATCAGACTATAGTAAGAACTGCCATTTCCAATGTATACGATGGCGATTAATAGGTAACTAATGTTCATACTCAGGACGTAGGAAAGTCGCAGGATCCTCAGACCGACCGGGGTGCTTTACTATGGCGTGGAAGGTGGTGGAAGCCCCTCAAATCTTCGCGCTCATTATCGGGAATAATGAGTATGAGTTCATGTCCGACGGAGATCGTTCTATGGACCTGCGGTGTGCAATCGCTGATGCTGACGCCGTTGAGAACTTCTTCAAGAGATCCATGCACTTGAGGGAGGCTCAGACCATCAGTATGCGCAATGCGACCAGGCAGCAGATGGCGGATGGCTTTACGAGTCTCCGAAAGATGGTGGAACCCGCCATGGATCCATGCGTAGTCATCTTCTACGCGGGGCACGGAGCGCAGGGCGATCGGCCTCCAGAGTGGGAGGGATATACCAACCCCCGAATCGAGATGCTGTGCCCTAGTGATATCGGGCGACCGCGGAGGATGGAACACTAGTGGAAGGAATCCCAGATCGGCAAGTGGGGGCATGGCTGGGTGAGTTAGCAAAAGCGATTCAAGGCAACAACATCGTGAATAATCTCCAACTTCTCTACCCACGTGCGCGCTACATCGCTGACTTCTTTGGCACTGCGCATGTGCGGTGCAGACTTTGATATTGGATTGTTGCTGCTCCGCTAGCATGAACAGGAATCAGAGGCATGGAACATTACGTGCCTTGGAAAACCCTCCCCGAATCACATCGGCAGCCAACCCGAGCCTGGTGCCCTCCACTCAAGCGACCCCAGGACGGTGGCGCGACCAGGGGCGTTTCTTTCTCCACGGACTTTGGTTCTGCTGCAACCATATCTCATGTTCTTCTCGCTGCATGCGGGAGGGACAAGAGCGCTTTTGAAGACAGCAAGGAGGGGCATGGCTTCTTCACCAGTGCATTGATCAAAGTCCTTGAAAAGAAAACCAAAGGTAGAACGATGGATGTGGAGACCTATGAGTCGCTGATAATGGACGTCGCTAAGCGCATGCCACCATGGTGAGTGTCCTCAAGTACATTGGATCTCCACGCCCGTTGTAACATGATACACGTCAAAGCCAAGATCCCCAGTGCATGGGAATCAACAGGAACCGCACTCTCTTCAACCATCGAGAGAGGCGGTCCAATTCCTCGTATATCCGATGCTATGCCTCGCCCAAAAAAAGCAAGAAGGATTCCGGGAAAAAGAAGACCGTATTCGCCCTCTTCGCCGCATCGCCGGAGGGCATACTACCTGGGGATGTATTCACGGTCTACTTCACCACTCGCTTCCAAGGAGAAGACGAGCCACTCTCCTTCGGCGAGATGGTTGCGGACAGCTACAGCCCTGACCAAGCCACAACAATCTTACTCCCTCATGGCGGGGGACTCAGTGCTGGCGCCTTAGGGAGACTTTCCCAAAATCGCGTCTTCTATGCGAAGAGGACAGGCGGATCGAGTTACTCCGCACGAATATACTGCAATGAGCCAGGGTATCTTCTCCAGTCTCAAATCGCCAAGCGATCAGACTTGGTCGACGATCGTACCGAAGCATCTCTCATTGTCACAGCCGAAGGAGGGAGTGTTTGCTTCGAGAGGAGTGATGCTGAGCTTGGCGAGTATATTGGTGAACGCTTTCCTTACACGGTCCTACGCGATAGACCAGGGAAAGTGCAGCAAGTCATCGAAGCGTGGCAACACTTCCATTATCATCTGAATAGGCAGCCGAGCGAGGAGGATGAATTTCCGATCGGTCAAATCCGCATGGAGCTACACTTTCTGAAAGGGAGGAAGCCATCTGGAGACGATTTGCTTGCAGGAGAAGGTATCCATAAAATCAACATCTCCAAAGAGACGGTAGGAAGGGAGATGGGGTTTACGCTGTACAACGATGGGGATGTAGATGTGTACCCATACCTATTCTACTTCGATCCAAGTGGGCTGACGATCAGTGAGTCCTTTCGCAACGTTTCACCTAAGCCGTTGCTAATCTTTCCCCAGCCCCGTGGCATTTGGTCGCTACAGGGAGGCAAGCAGACACTCCCCTCCCCAAACGGTCCCAGCTTGCAGTTGGATATGGGGATGGAGGAGCACCTCCCCTCGTCCTTCAGGATCTTGACCACGGATGCGACAAGGACATTGGATACTTCAAGCTCTTCGTTCTCACAGCCCCTTCCGCCACAAACTTCACCAACGTCTCTCAGGAAGAGTCCCCGTTCTCGAAAGATGTAGCGACGACAAACTCGAAAACGAACACCAAGAGGAACAACACGTCTATCCCTCAGGGCGTTAGGTGGGGCGTCAGAGTCGTGACTATTTTGCAGATTGGACATGACCCGAATGACCACGCGGCTGCTTGAGCGTGTATATTACCAGTACATCATATGTCATGGAATGCTATGAGAGCAGTAAAGCGTGGAACGCAGGTGATCATGACGGTTGCCCGGCCCAACGCAATGAGAACTGAAAAGTGAGCGGTTCGAATTCTTACCTATGACCTGTTCCTGACCATATCCGCTTTCCTTACCCTAAGACCCGGATCCACAGACTGGGGTTAGCATTGCGGAAACGTGTTCGGTATTCCGCTTTAGACGCATCCAGACATGAACGGCCAGCGCTCACTCTGTTAATAGCACGAGGCGACCTTACGCCCGCACCATCTTTTCCTCTGAGTCTGGATAAAGCACCAGTCATGACTTCTCCGATAGATGCAACATCCCGCCAAAGGCCCAGATCTCAACATGTCCCCCATTACCCTTCATCTGCCAGTGCTACAGCCAAAAGCTATGATAATGCGTCCCACGGAGACGGAGATGCACGGTAGCACACACAAAGTGAAGCACATTGAGGCGATATTGGGGGGGATCGCTGTCATTGCGATTCTCGTCCTGATTTCGTGGAGATTCCTCAGGCCCTTGGAAAAGCGGAAGGGGGTTCAGGGGAGACGTCCCACAACCTCATTTGACCCTGGTATGTCTTTCACATCCTGTAAAGGTAGAGGTCCAGAGTATGCTCACATATATTCATGCCATGCGTGGTGGATGTCCGGTGACAGAACGACCACACCTNGCGGAAGCGCTCGCGTTCCCTTTGCCCGTTTTAACTCGAGAGCCCGAGCCGCTACCGCCCTGGAGCCCGCCAAAGGTTNATTGCAGTGACCCTCCTCCCCAGTGGCACGCAATTGACTACCACGCTCCTTCCGCACNTCCGGGGCAACCCTCCCGCCCGTCGTCTACATTCATACCAGGATCTATCGGGGTGCCTTCCTCACAAACNGAGACCACTGGTTCTATGATACGGGAGGGTACTGCCGCCCGAGAGGGCCCAGGACTGCCTTCGGAGGATCCTCCACCATACGTCACTTCCAACCCATGAACCCCTACGTCGTACGAAGACTGTTCTCCAGACTTCTCCCTTGCTACGGACCTCTCCGAATGCTTTCATAAGACACTCTCCGCGTTGCAAAAAATCCTGACCAGTAATCATNTACACCAGCCTTCCCTTTACCTATGACATATGTATCGTACACGATTTTCGAAGGTTATCAGCTTGAACTTGAAGGGTGGGCGCTTATAATCGAGTCCTGACAGCCTGTGCCGCCGGCGAAGGAATCGCCAAGCTCTGCCATACGCTCTTGGCGCAGTCATTCATAACGTCCACTACCACACCACCACCAACTCACCACCACCACCACCACCACCAGAGCATCTGGTCCAGCCCGGGAGTGGCGGGAGAGTGGAAGGGAAACCTTGATATCTAAAATCACTGGGGAAGGGGGACGCAGACGCGGTATCAACATGTCCCTGGATATAATGTACACATTCGACTGAAGGAAGCTTCTAAAAAAGAAGGAAAGTTTGAAGCAGTCCGGATAGCCAAAGTGTACGAAGGGAACCCATGCGAGAAGGGAGTTCTCCGTGTTGTCGTCCAGCTCGTGCCGCAGCTCTTGAATTGCGTCGTGGTGCAGGGCATAAGGCTGTCAGGGTTCCCTCGGACCCATCGCCATCTACATGAAGGTCCAGAAGGTACTGGTAGAAATTCTTCGCCATCTTGGGGGCGTATCGTTGATGGACCACATGGTAGTAGCCACCACTGGCCTCAATATCCCGCCGCAAGCAGTCCCGCTGCAAGATGGGCAGCGTCTCCTCTCCGGCACTCATCTGTTCAATCGATGTCCTCGGATTCCTTCGAAGCTGAACCTCCCTCGACTCCGTCACCTTCACCTTCACCTCCACTGTCCTCAGCTTCAGCGTTCTCTTCTTTCCCGTTCTCCGCCAGCTCTATGGCGACACTCCAGAAAGTCCTTCCCCAAGGTTCATCACCACTAGCTCCTTCTTGACCTTCTGGCTTCCTCTCACAGCAGACGAATCTGACCGGTTGGCCGTCCCAATACCTTCCAAGGTCGAATGACAAACCGCCTGGGATGGCGAGTCGGGGACCTCCTGTCTGCCCTGAGAAGGAGAGGAAGCCGTAGCAGAAGTCCATCGTGATCAAGTCCTACAGAAATGGCACCCTCGTGAGCAGCGCAGGTGACTGGAAAGGCATCAATACTCACAGATGGACCGAATACGACTTGTTTCCTTTTCTCTGTAGACCGGAAGAATGCTTGCCTTTCGGATGGCAAATGGACAGACTTCAGATCCTCTTCTAATTCTCCGCTGGAACTCTCGCTAGCAGTGCTTCCATCGGCGAGTTTTTGAGCAGCCAGATGTAACTGCGAGACATCATCGTGCACCGACTTCTTCCTCGGGAACTCGGGCCACTGTCCCATATCCTCTTTCCCCTCTTCCAATTTCCGATGTTCAAAGTAGGGCATTGTGGATATCAGTGGAGACAACGCCCACGGCTTCGACGCACTCAGCAGGTCATGCTGCAAAGTCGGGTCGATGTAGCTCATAAATTTGAGCACGGGGGTGAGGATAAAGCTCGATCCGTATGGAAGTTTGAGTGGCCTGTCGAACGTGTTTCCGAAGAGGATATCGTTCGCATCGTATTCACGTAGGAATCGCCCTTGCACTTGAATGCTCCACGTTATATACTGCCTATCCTCGCGCTCGAAGTAGTCATCCCGCTTAATGTCATCGTTTTCTTGCCTATCGTCGTTGAAGCCTTTGATGTGGACGACTACTCTGCCTTGGAAGAGATCGGAAGATATGTCGTGTGCCTGTGATGTGTTCACAGAGATGGGCGAGAGGATCGAAGGCGATGGCCCGGCGAGAACGCGTAGTCGGGGCATTTGGTGAAGGGAAGAGGAAGAGGAGAGGGACCTGGGGCCAGCATAGGGGCGTGATGACATCACCGCGAGGCGGGAGCAGAGCCGAACAAGCGCCCATCGCACTAGGCGACCCTATCCATCTACTGCTACCTCCCAGGGTGTCAGGGCCTAGAGGCGGAGGTTCACAGGTTTGGAGTGGTAGGGAGGCCTCGCGGCCGTTGCGGGCGGGAATCGTGGAAGTGTGGTATGATAGAAATACAATAGAATTACATTGGTCAGGATCCGAGACCATTGGCATGCACCTAAACGACGGTGGGTGAACGATGCGCTAGGCACGTTCAGTTCTTCCCCTTGTTCTTCTTCGCTGCAGTTCTAGCCCTCGTTATCTGCTTCTTCCATCCGTAACATTGGTTGCATCCTATACGAACCCGAGTCAGAAGATCGTTCAAGCGAATGGCGTAAGGGAGACTCTAACCTGCGGAACCATGCTTCTTGCACTGGTAAACACCATCCTTGTTCTGGGCAGACGCAGGGCACTCAATTGGAGCGCGGTCGATGGTGTCGAACTAAAGGAAATAAGAGCCAAAGTCAGGTTCTGACAGTGATCGCGAGAGAGCGACTCGTCGACGCACCCCGAAGAAGCTGTCGTTCTCCTCCCTCCCATCAAAGTCGCAGTCGGTGCACTAGAAGAGGAAGCTTCAGCCTAAATGATAATGAATGGCGCAGGTACTTGATACACACCTGCTCTTTGAAGTGCTGGCAGAAGATGGCATCGTTGATCTCGACGGTGGTAGGAGCGGCGACTTCAGCCATCTTGAGCTTCGCGTGTAGAGGGAGAGTACTGTAGCAAGGGGTGTGACCTAGTAGGGTGAGGAGCACCTAGCAAAGCTGCTATCGGCGAAGAGAGTACGAAAGGGCGTGAGACAGTCGAAGCGAGGATTACCCAGGTATAAATGAGAAACTGAATGGAAAGAACATCCCGAAGCTTGGACCCGGATTCGTTCTCAGACTCTCAGCTGACCCCCAGGCTGACCCAGGCTGTCTCGAAGATCAGTGCCGCAGGCAGTGCGCCGTAAAGAGTACCCATTTCGAGGAGGTCTCGTGCGCTGTGTGTGGGGTCACGTTGGATGATGGGTCTGCTATTTCGGGAATAGACTCAGAGTGCGGGGAGGAGTTGGCCTGGCGTGCTGATCACTGGATTAGGGGCTCGTTGTATTAGCACGCGACGCGTCTGGGGAGTGACAGCCGTCTGAGCGTTACATGCACACATCTCGACAGATATTGCGAGCTGTGCAGTTCCCGCATGAGAGATCCGGCGTATCGGATTACATTGCCCTGATGTTGTTCCAATAGGTCTGCGCCTTTCTGCGCCTGTCGAAGGGAAGAAAGACTCTGGGTACGCCGTACAGAGCCGGTGAGCTGCACTCGCTAATGCGCGGAGACGGTATATAACAGCTGTAATACGCCTCATTACCAGAGTCGTGCCTTTTGAACCTGGGGTTGCTTCATGGATGTTGTGGTTCGCGAGAAGGAGCAAGTTCACGTCTCGTCGGCTTTCACTGCCGGTCTGCGGAACTCTCACGCTAATGATCCGACCACCGTTTGCCGGAATCCTGGGTTCGAACCGAATAGCCGCGACCCCTTTTGTTTTCGTCCTTGACGCGACCTTCTCGACGGCATTTTCGACCTGCTACGACCTTGGGCTGCTCAGCTTTGGCTTTGTCTCAGTAAACTATTCATTTGTTAACCTGCTTGCTCTAAGGACCTATAAATTCCGGACAGACCAGCAATGCGGCGACGACACGCGACCCAATGTCCTGGAGGACAGCAACCACCCTTAGACTCCGATTTGTGGACGTATACAATCATGACATGCATTCGAATGGTATAAGTTGGCATTGCTTTGCAGGTCCAGGATGCCGTTGTCCCTAGTTTCTTCATTTGCGCCATGGCTCGCCCTGCTACCGCGGTCGACTACACTCTCGTTAGCCCCGCACCTGGGCATGGCAAGCCGCTGGACTGGGTACCCGACCCCAACGACGAGCTGTATGTCGGTAAACCGTTGCCTACAGCTTTGCTCCAGGACAGTGTCACGTCAGCTATGCTTATGACCGACGAGAATGTCAAGAAAGCATTGTGAGCAGCTCTTCTCGTAATTGGTCTACTTCCCTTGAGCTGACGGCACCCTCCCAGCCTACCCATCCTCACAGTTCGCGAATTGCTCATGCTACGCTTCATGAACGTAGTGACCGATAAGTCCGGATGGCAAACAAAGGTGGGCTCAACTGTGTACGATACCCGTTTGACAGAAGAATCCTTATGGCCTGGATCGTTAGGTGTTCGATGACGAGATCGTGGCTAAATGGCGTACTGAAAGTGTCCCGTTAGACAAAGCTGGCGCGTCAGTACCGGAGGGTACCGTCCTGTCCAACACTCCTGAGACGGCCTCGAAGGATAACGTTCAAGCTCCTTTCAATGCTTCCTCGCATGAAGCGGCAGCGAAGGACCCTGCCCCCTCCGATTCCCAAAACCAGACGGACAAGTCGGATACCACTCCCTCCGACTTTCCCGACGAGGTAGAGATGACGGACGTGATGTTTGACTCCTGTATTGCGGAGCTTAGGCACAAGGCGCAGCACATCTACAACAACGTCAACACACCCATTGTTGTGTACAACGGGGATGTGGTCAAAAGTGACACAGCCGTGTCTGAATCCGTCAAGCTCGCTTTGCAGGAAGCGGTGAAGGTGCTGGAGGACGTACCCGCCCATCAGAAGGACTGGCATCCGGGCTCAGACGGGATGGTGCTCGACCTTGTTCACCCGAGTTTGTTCCCCCTTGTTTACGGCAAGAGTCGCGTTCTGAATATCGGAGAAAAGGTCCTTGGGCTCGACGACTGTATCGAAAGGTGCGGGAAAGGGGAGGTCCTAGCGTTGGAAAAGAAGGGCCTACCTAGAAGGAGCAAGGATTCGAATAGGATGCTGGTGAACCCTTACAGCACTAAATTCCAGTGGCTGCCCTGCGAAGTCGACATTTCTGGGGAGAAAGCAAAGTGAGTGTTCGCTTTCGTATCCGCTACGATACTTTGTTTGACAAGTTGGATCAGGATTGTATCTTACATCAACAACCTTCACCCGAAGCATGTCGAACTTTATGGTTTGATTGAGCAGGTCATCGACGCAGCTATTCCCTTGTGGGAACGCACACTTGCGCCTCTGGCCAGTGAGGGAGAACCATCCTTTTTCAAGCGCATTTCCTGCGATAATGTCAAGTACGCAGATGATGGCCACAGTGACAGCCAGGAAGGGAGCGAAAGCGGAGCCTCCGGCGGCGAGGAAGGCGAAGGTGGCGAGAATGAAGATGGCAGCGAATCCGAATCCGAATCTGACTCTGACCCTGACACTGACGGCTCGGAGGGAGGCGAGGAAGGCGGAGAGGATAGTGCTGGGGATGAAGACATGGGAAATAGCGACAGTGAGGTCGAAGGCAGTGATACAGCAGGCAGCGAGATTGAAGAAGACGACGGGGACGAAGAATGGGAGAGTGAATCCAGTGATGGTGGCATCCCTGACTTGTACAACAACGATGATGTAGAAGAGAAGACTGTCATTCAACCAGACCCCGAGGCGTTCGATCCACAGAAGTTTCACGTTCACAAACCTCTCAACAGCCGAGAATACTTTGGGAAGCGAGGACGGCCTTTACAGATTATCGTCAAATTGGCCAATATCGAGCTGACACCGGAGAAGCCCAAGTACAATGGAGGTACCTGGCACGTCGAGGGGAAGCAGGTGAGCTGTGGTGTAATACTGTGTCCATTCGTGCGGCGATACTAACGTTTCTGACAGAACGAACACATTTGCGCGACTGCCCTTTACTACTACTCTTCTGCCAACATCAAGCCCTCGCATCTCGCATTCAAACAGTTCGTCGAAACCGAGTTCGTGAACGAATTCGCGTACGAGCAAGGTGATCACGGTTTCCTGCGCGAGTACTTCGGATTCGAGAATGAAGAACCGGGAGTGCAATACGTCGGCGAGGTAGAGACGAAGGAGGGGAGACTCTTGACATTCCCAAACATCCTTCAGCACCAAGTGCAGCCGTTCGAGCTGGAAGACCCCACCAAGCCTGGTCACAGGAAAATTGTGGCGTTATTCCTCGTTGACCCCAACGTACGTGTAGTTAGTACTGCGCATGTACCCGCTCAGCAGGTGGATTGGTGGCGTGGTTCCTCGACCGTGAAACAGACGGATGCGGCGACCACAGGTACCGCTGCGACAGGCTTGGATCGGCTACCAGAGGAGTTGAAGGACAAAGTCTTCGAGGACACCCTTGAACTGAGAAGTTCGACTCATGAGGCGAACGAACGAACTTGTTTGCTCTTTGTTTGTGGCTAAGCTAGAGAGCCCGCGTTCGAATACTAACATCGACGAAGAGATTTCTTATGCTTGCTCTTGGGGTGCCTCCGCACACCGAGCCTGCTTCCCAGGCCATAAGGTAGCTTGCCCGGCATGCCTGTTCTCATGCAAATGAATCGCGCCGTGGAGAAACTCTGTATCAGTTGGCATACTAGACCTGCTACTTGCAATAATTCGTATCAAAGTATCACTCTCAACCTGAATAAAGAAATGTCCTCCCCATTCCCTTCGATTTACTGGACCGAGTCGGTTTGGAGTCGGTGCTGGTGCTGTGGGCGTGGGCCCTACATGTCTGGGCTGAGTTGAGCGCCGGCGGGGAACACTACTGACGGTGGCGGGACTTAGCGAGAGCTGGGCGGGAAGATCCATGAAAGGAGTGCTTGTGGGGACAGAAGAACTTCAAGCAGACACCATACTGCCCCGAACGCGTAGTGAGCAACAAGGGTTGGGTGAGAACATGCAACGACGCACCAGAGCGAGAACCAAGCCTAGTATACGTCACATACCATGTCAGAGGCGTGGACCCAGACGATATACGGCAATTCTACAGTGGGCGGGCAAATTAGAATAGATTTTAGAGAGCCTGTGGCCACCGTTGGGCGTGGAGGCAGCCAGTGGGGGCGCCCGCGCGCCCAAAGACGCCTTTAGAAACAAACAAGTTCAAACCCGTTCGTCCGGGTTCGTTCGCCTCAGCCGGAGGCGAACATCCCGGATCCGGGGCTCTTTGAAGTCTTCGAGGAGGTGGAGGGATTCCCGATCACATTACGTGAAGCGATGCAGTTCAGGGAGGAGCTGATGGAGGAGAGGAAGGCCTTCATTCGCAAGCACGCCAAGGCAGTCAAGCAGTATAATACTTTCTCGCTCTGCGAGCATTAGCCCGGGCAGGTTACCTTTCAGAGGGTGGGAGGGCTTGTTCTTGTCGATATAGCCATTTTCAGCGCACTGTATGGCCGTAGTGGAGTTCTCAAAACCTAGCTTTTGAGCAAAGAGGTTTAGACTGAACCATGGAGCTGACCTCTCCTCTCACTAGGCGCCTAAGGGCGCAGTATAGTACACAATCGCAATTGAACCTCCGCTCGGTGTCGTTGCACGAGTTCGCTTCTTCCTATCTCGCAGGGCAACCTCCAATCCTTCAGCGGCCTCAGCTTGCCCGGTATTCTTCTCGCGAATGGGCAGTAGTGTTCCTCGTACATGCCGCCAGCCGTCTACAATGTGCAAACACGTAAATGCTATCCTGGCTCTAAATCGTTCCTTGATGGTTACGGAACGCCACGACTAAAGCGAATTCTAACTCAATAACGGACTGCCACGATACTAGCATCTCAATGAAGGAGGGCAGCGAAGTCGATTATTCAGTGGTACAGCCGGCGCCAGGACATGGACGACCATTGAACTTCTGGGTTCCCTCGCCTTTCGAGCCCAACGGCGGGAAGCCGCCGTTCCCTACCGCCTTTCTGAGAGGCAATCTCTGTAGGTCGGAACAGTCTCCAGACGAGTGTGACGATATGGTGAAGGCATTGTGAGTGTGCCTCTCTGCTTGACTTAAGAAATGCCTGGTGCTGAACCTGCCACGTCTGTCCCCGTAGCCTTCCAATCCTTACCACCCGGGAGATCAACATGTTGCAATTCATGAACTCGGTGACAGACAGGCAGGATTGGCGAAAGGAGGTACGTGAAGCGCACCTTCCCCGAAGGTACACGACCTCATTCATCTCGTTTGACCAGGTTTTCGAGGAGGACGCCGTTCGCCGATGGCGAGAGGAAACTGTTGCACCCGATGCTCACAATACGACGAATCTCACGAACAAGCTGTTTGACTACTGCATTCAGGAACTGCGGCATAAGGCCAAAGGCATATACAAGGATGTCAGCACTCCCATCGTGGTTTACAATGGCAACGTCTTGAAGGCAGACGCGACTGTCACTGAAGCAACCAAACTCGCCTTGCAGGACGCTATTAAGCCCTTGGAGAACGTACGTGACTTGGAAGGCGGGGTGGGCGACAATACCCCGGGGACCGTTCTGAACGTTGTGGACCCGAGTCTTTATCCCCTTGTCTATGGAAAAACGAGGGTCCTCAAGGCCGGAGCGAAGGTTGTCGGAGTGGAGGACTGCGTGAAGAAGTGTGGGGAAGGTGATGCAGTAGCGACCCACGACGAGGATTTGGATGAGAATGAAAGCTCGGACTGGCAGCCAATTGGCCTGAAGTTCCAGTGGCTTCCCTGTGATGTGAATATCCGGGACGATAAGGCTCGGTATGTCGCCCTCTTCCCTATCCACTCGTTACCCGGCTGACTTCGCATACAGGGTAGCTTCGTACAATAACATACACCCAAAGCATACCGCACTCTACGGGGCTATCGAGGATGTTATCAATGGTGCCATATCGCTCTGGAGACTTACTCTGTCACCGTTGTACGGAGATTTCTCGTGGGCCCAACCTCAGTTTTTCGAACGTTTCCCCAAGAGCACAGGCGTTACTTATGACGATGGAGACTTTTCGAAGCTCGTCCAGCCTGAGCCTAACAAATTCGTCTCATCCACGTTTGACAAGAAGGTTGCGAGACCTCTGAACTTCAAAGGACTGTACGGGAAAGGTGGAAAACCTCTCCAAGTCATTGTCAAGATGTTCAACATTGAACTCGCACCCGAGAAGACGGAGTATGGAGGAGAGCCATGGTACATTGACGGGAAGCTGGTGGGCATCTCCTTTCCATTTATCGCTATATAGCGTGCTCATTCTCCGTCGTAGAACGAGTATATCTGCGCTACTGCGATGTACTGCCACTCGGCATCGAATGTCAAAGCGCCCAAGTTAGGCTTCCAACAGATCGCTGACGGTTCCAACTTCGATATGGAATCGGAGTATGAGTACGAGCCTGGCGAGCACAACTTCCTTCAGGAGTACTTTGGATGTACGAAGACCGGTGGCGGACTCCAGGAAGTAGGCACGGTGGAGTTGAGGGAAGGGAGGATGGTTACGTTCCCTAACCTCCTTCTCCATCGGCTTCAACCTTTCGAACTAGAAGACCCTACTCAAAGCGGTCATCTGAAGGTCCTGCAGCTGTTCCTTGTGGACCCGAACGTACGCATCGTTGGCACAGCCGATGTTCCAGCGCAGCAACTGGACTGGTGGCGAGAGTCCTTGGGAAATACGCGCTCGGCGGGTCGGAATGCGAGCGGACTGGACAGGTTGCCGCCCCGAGGTGAAGAACGAGGTGTTCAAT
>JANDKE010001381.1:0-10074 GCA_027627275.1 Coprinellus aureogranulatus
CGAGTGCTGGGTGTGAATGGGCGACATGGGACGTCGCGGAAGGTGGTGCTGGGGCTCGAGGACTGTGAATACGCCATGGCGCGAGGCGACGTCAAGGGGTTGGACGTCGGGAGGCCGTGATTGATCGTCGTCGTCGCTGTCTTTGTCGTCGTCGGCGGGGTCGATGTCGCTGCTGGGGACGACGTGGAGGGGGATGCGAGTGCGGGGAGCGCCTCAGCGAGGGATGGACTGATGTCCTAAGGGTCCAAAGGAACGGGCTCGTTCACAAAAGATATATAGGGTTCTCCCCAATTGGCAGGTGTAGCCTTATATGGCCCCGGCACCCGACGGCACGGCCCTGCCATCTCCTCGCCTTGTTCCTGCCAGGGCCCTTATTCTGGATTCTCCTCCATGGATGTACTTCATTAAGCTGTTATCTTTGGATGTAGTACGNTAATGGTCTCATGTGCGGCGTAGAGTGATTTCGGGAACCAGGGGCGACGCCTCATGTGCNCAGTGCCGCATCACAGTAACNCTACCAGGTAGAACTANGGAAGGAGTGATATGTGGTGTAGAAGTCTTTCGACGTCGGGCGGAGGATCCCATCCTATTGTCATCACANAATCACAAACGCAGCGAATTCGAATATCCGACATATACTTGCACCTCGACAGTGACCGGGTTCTGTCAGAATCGACGCAACCACAAGATTGGAAGCTGTTGCCAGATAACTNGGATTCTCCGATTGTTCGCCATATGGGATGGCTTGGTGGGGGCATGGCGGAGCCGGGTCCTGACTCTNTGCTCGTCGACTTGCCCGCTNTNGNCCNGGGCCTGGGATCGCGGTGATTTCCATGAATTCCAATCTATATCTCGTCACCGTGAAGTCATGGGATGAGAGCTTCCCGAGATGGAATAGACAGTACGTACAGCAGAACCCTTTTCCTGCTTCAGGAATTTCTAGGTGCTCACTAATCGTAGTTTCCTANTACATGTGCCGCTCTTGCCGTATGATGNTGGCAATAGTGAGAAGTGACAGCGAGGGTCAGCGGGTTTGNCTCNNNGCNGAGTTTGTTCANTCCGTCGTCCTGANAAGGNATGCCCTTCCTTNCCCCGTAAACTTCAATTGGAGAAGCCCNCAGAGCATGAAACAGATCTTATTCCCGGCGATGCCANCCATAGCGACGGAAGTCGCGACGTCAAGGAGACGGGCGCTTAAGTGTTGGCTTGGACCGGGACTCTATCGAGNGGGAATCTCTGTCAATCGGCAAGAGATGGCCGCTGGTAAAATGGTTATAAGTCGTCGTCCTGCGGATGCNAAGTTCCTTCTTCCGAATGGGCATGGATCCCGCCACTCTNCTGGTGTGGTAAGCCTNTNCTTCTCGNCCTGAAGTCCGTCTTGGAATNCCAGGAACTTGCGAAAGTAACATCGGCCCGCNTGACCNCCGCTGGACATGGGCATGTAAGCCCAGTTTAAGTACCTGCTTGGAAATGATTAGTACACTCTCGGGATTGTGGCAATAGATTCCATACCGTAGAACGTTATGCAGTACCTGTGGTATGAAGTAATTCNCGGTAAGAAACCCCAGGTTGTCATTTCTTGGAATAAAGCCGTTAAACGCTTTCGATTCTTTGAAACGAACAAAAGAGCCCCTTGGCTGACTCGAAGCCTGGNAAGTAGCACACAAGTCGGAACCGGCCGAGAATGGAGGCTCGGNCATTCGAGGTGGAGGCTTGATAAGATTATCGTAACAGATGCGTTATTCCCAAGCTCCCGCCACGCCGATGTTACAGGACGCCTCCCGAAAACCCAGGATGAGTGCCCTGGTACTTGATGCTCGGGTACGAGCGAATCGGGTGGACTAGGACGCCCTGGAAGATCTCCCATCTTTTCAATTGCAGATCGCTAGGATCCTCGTTCTCAAGACGGAGCGCTCAATTTGTGNGATTGTCCCTGTACCAATGGGAAGAGTCAATCCAATATCCGAAGAGGCTCCAATCTGATTTACNCACCGTGCTAATTGAAGAAAGTGGGTGCCAAGCGATNACACANNCTCTGACACCTGCCCGAAGTCGTCTACGCTGATATGACAGGTAGAACTGGGGTTTGATTGTTTTTTGTCCNTCGCATTTGGCAAGAGGTTGGCAGAGAANCAAGTCAGNCCGCGAACCTCCCTTTTCCGTACGCATCTTTGGAGCTAGAGAAGAGCCTAAAAACGCATGCAGCCACGCAGATAACCATTTTACCATATTGCGACGAGTTCGAATGGGGGCGTCGGTAGAGTTCCGGCGAGGTTGNNTGACAGATGCACCCCAAAACCAAGCATAGTCTGGNACTATTCTCATGCCATAGAAATCCCCTTGCCCAGCAGCTNGATGTTCTGCCCGTCGTCGTCGCNTGCATTGGAGATCATCGCCGTTNGTGGTCAACGTTGACCGGGCTGTATGCGCCTATTTGCCGATGTCGGCAACACCTCAGCTCGCCAAGATAGCGCGCGATCAATACGCCTCCATCCATCTCCCCTTCACCCTTCGCGCTGCTCGCCGTCCANCAAGACNCCCAGACTCATCCTGGGCGCGATATNCACCTCGGTCTCGTTCANACCGGATGAGAGTTCAAGGCATCTAGCAATACACACGCGATTCACACATAAGGGGCTTCTTAGAAGCCAGAACNACCATGTCGTACTTTTCGCGCCCACAGTCATCTGCCGTCAAGATCGTGAAGCCTCCAAGCGATGGTGAGGAGGCAGGNGGAGCGAAGAACGGGCAGAGTGCNACTAACTCGCCGACACCCACTCCCAAGAAAGGTGAGTTTAGATTGCTANGGGGTGCGCGTTACGCGTCTCTGGCGAGACTCCGTGAAAGGCTGGATGGATGTTGATATNCATTGAGTGCAGACACGACGCAAAGGCAATGCAGGAACATCGTTATCTACGGGTCAGTTCAAATTGTCTATCCTGAGCCAGTTAGAGGTTTATCGGAATGCATGCAGGCGGTGTAAATATCAAGACAAAGGCTGCATCTATTACCATCCTCCAGTACGCGATATCGCGCTCAATGCCCTGTTGTTCGACTCATTTGCGCGTCCAGACGACACCCGAGGCTCCTGCAACACCACCGCCCCCAGTCTCTGCAGCGTGCGTTTGAATTATGGAGGCACAGAGCGCACGAGACTAACTCAACAGCCCGATCCTTGCACAGAAACCGCCCCGAATCACCTGCCACATCGGCCGCGCTCACAGCCCAAGCTCTGAATGCCCCTGTATTCGTACCAAAGGCAGCGTCGACGATCGCCGCAACATTGGCCGGTTCTCCACCACCTGCGTCTCAGTCCCGCCCTTCAACCTCGTCTGGGTATGTTGCTTAAGAAATGATGCAGAGATTATTCATCAATACGAGTAGGGACGACCCTTTCATTCAGACGGATAATCAGTGGGACTATGAGGAGTCCAACAAGGGGTACGATGAGTTTGAGAATGGGCATATGGATAGCTTGACGGGACAGATGAGCGAGGTATGCATGTCTATCGTCGCTTTATTCAATATGTTGAAGTCGTTCATCAGCTCAGCACGAGCTACTACGACGATGGCAGTTACGACGGCCACTACANCAGCGACTACGACCACTCNACTGCNTACTATGGAGCTGCTCCTCCACCNGTATTNATGCATCAACCAGTNCGCNACCNTTNCNNNTCNTCGTNTNGGCNCNCNATCTGACTCCGTCTCAGCTGAATTATCATCTCTATACACCAACGTCATACCCGGACTTCGTGCCNTCCACCGTCAACACTCACTTCGTTCCTCCTTCAGCGGANTTGCGGCAGATGATGCAAGAAAGAAGCGAGGTCATTAGAGGCATTGCGCCTCCNGGTANGCCTTTCTACCTTCCGATANCTGCGCTGCGCTNACCACTACNTAGGNCTCAATCTTCCCGAAGAACTACAAGGATACCATACGCTGGTTCCGCTCGAGATCTCGGCGACGGGAGCGGAGCGGAAGAAGTTTGGCAGCTGGTATTCGACNGTGTACCGAGCGATCAAAGCGTCCGACGGTCTNCCNTACGTTNTGCGGAGGATTGAAAGTAGCTGGCTTTCTTGGATTNGTATTTCCCGTGTCTNACCAGGATTACAGACTATCGCCTCAATCATCCCGGTGCATTTGCATCTGTTGAGTTCTGGAACAACTTGAAGCACCCTTCAATTGTTTGTGTCAAGGAGGCATTCACCACCAGAGCCTTTGACGATAACTGTGCGTATTGGATCCCTTCCAGTACCTCGACCTTTGTTCCTCACAGCCGATCTCTGTAGCGCTGGTTGTCGTATACGCGTACCACCCCAATGCACGCACATTATTCGATGTGCATCTCAAACATAGCAAACCACCGCCTGCGACACCNCCAAACGCGACNTNTAATAGCGCCTCGTTCTCNCCGCGNGGTAANCGCTTCCAGTCACTNACGAGCACGTTNGCACAACANCAGCANCANCAGACTGACCTGCTCGTCGGGCANCANCCCCCTCCNATTTCGGAGCGTACAATGTGGTCATATATCGTGCAAATCGCAGGGGCGATGAAGAGAGTGCATGATGCAGGTCATGCAATNCGGTGTATGGATACTACCAAGGTCTTGTTNACTTCTCAGAANNGGTAAGNTATTCTGAGTTTCGNCCCCCNGAAACTTNNCTGANCNTNCCTTNACAGGATACGAATATCGGCTTGTGGCACNATGGANATNCTGATGCACGACACCCCTCAAGATATNCATATCNTTCAGCAAGAGGATTTGACNCAGTTNGGAAGGCTGATCTTCGCTCTTTGCTGTGGGAACACAGGCGCTTCCATTGGNCCGCATTTCCAGAAGAGNATCGACCANATTCTGCGGTTCTANGGNCAAGAGATGAAGAGCNTGGCGCTGTGGCTGATNAGCAAAGCCACNGTGAAGGTGAGTTNGANAAGTANCCTACCAGANAGGGGCTNAATAGAACAAATCCNTCAGAATATCGACAGCGTGTTGGATAGTATTCGGCATCGNGTNCTGCAGGAGCAAGAAGACGCGCTTGGCGCNGTNGATCGCCTAGAACACGAGCTCCAAGGAGAGCTGGAGAATGCGCGCCTCGTCAGGNTNATGACGAAGTTTGGATTNATCAACGAGCGCCCTGAGTATGTGGAGTCTTCATCAGTACTNAGGGGAAGTTCACCTCNACTGACGCGTCTGCANTAGATTCGCTCGTGAACCCCGATGGTCAGAAACNGGCGATCGGTACATCATCAANCTNTTCCGCGACTACGTCTTTCACCAGGTTGACGAGCATGGCAACCCTGTGTTGGATATCGACCCATGTCCTGGAGTGCCTTGAACAAGGTCCGTCGCAACACCATCCATCNTATCGGTGGTGCAGGTTGATTGATTCGAGAATGTTCGTAGTTGGATGCCGGCACGGACGAGAAGATTATGCTGGTGGCTCGCGATGAGCAGAGCTGCCTCGTCGTTAGCTATAAGGATGTGAAGATGTGCATGGAGGGCGCATTCAGGTGGGTCATTTGAGGTGACGAGAAGAATTGACGCTGACTTGAAATAGTGATCTGGCGAAAGCTGCAATCTCTTCCAACGCTGCGTACAAACATCGATAGCTGGCAACGATGACGACGAATGATTGCATCCTGCAGCACAGGGTAAAGTAGAGTTGCGAAATCTTAGAACTAGAAAAAGACATGGAAAATACAGGAAATCATTTCTCGCTGCCTCTGAGTACGCTCCTCATGTTCGCGTCGGTGTTGGCTGAAGCTCCACTTTCCGTAACTCAAAGGGTCTTTTGGTAGGAGCGGTGGGCTCGCAGCTCTTCTGCTCTCAACAGCCGTGGAGCGTTTACGCCAGTCAGTGCGTCGAGGTCCACACCGTCATGCGATGACGTCACTCCAGAGACACTGCATAAATGAAACCCAAGACCACTCCGCTGTTCTGCACATACAGACTCCCCCACCTCTTTCTAACATACCATGAAACTTACACCCGTATTCGTAGGCCTCAGCCTTGCCCTCGCTGCCCAGGCATCCTGGTTCAGCGGCGACTCTTCCAATACCGACTCCGCCGTTCTTCCATACACCACATGGTCCTCTGCGCAACTCCGAGACTGGCTCGACGCACACGCAGTCACCGTTCCTCAACGCACGCCATCCGAGACAGAGCTTAGGGCTCTNGTCGAGAAGAACTGGAACTCCGCATCAGCATGGACGTACGACCAGTACGCCTCTGCTCAGAAATCNTTCCAAGACCTCCGCGACTCGTCGTTCGACGCATGGGACGAGAGCCGNCTCCGCGAGTGGCTGTTGAAGCAGGGTGTCGTCAGCCCTAANGGNCCANGNGAGAAGCTTGTGTTGATGGCGAAGGAGAAGTACAGGCAGTATGCNAGCGCCGCCAGCTCNTTCTCGAGCCAGGCAAGTGCNACTGCNAGCACTGCGGTCTACGGCGATTCGATGTACCAGGCGTCGAAGAGCGCGAGNAGTTTNGTGGCGAANGCGACTGACCCTGTGGTGAAGACGTTNGACGAGAGCAAGGATTACGTNTATTCGACGTGGGATGAGTAACAGGATGAGGAGNTGGNTGGAGGAGAAGGGNGTNTTGAGGACGAAGGAGCAGAAGAAGAGGGACGAGNTGCTTCAGATGATGCATGATGCNTATGGACGAGTGNCGAATCCTGTCTGGCAAGTNTGGTCCGATTCCTACATCGTGCGTAACNNTTTCNTTTTACNTNTNTNCGATNCTGACTCTGCCNGCAGCANCAATGGCTCGTCGCCCACAANATCATCAAGTCCGACGCNCAGAAGAGCCGNGAGCACTACACCGAGCTGATGAAGAAGTACTACTANGGCACNCAGGACCGNGTCTGGCACNCCTGGAGCGACTCNGACCTCAGGAACTGGCTCATNGANCANGGTGTTATCAAGAGCGANGCTCAGATTACCCGTGACAAGATGCTCAAGCTNGTNGAGTGAGTATNCNNNTCNNTNANAGTCGTCTTGAACTGACTGCTGACNGAAGTATCAGGGANAACTACCTNTCNGCGAAGAACACCTTCTGGGACGCNTGGTCTGACAACCAGATCAANACNTGGCTCGTNGAGCACGGGTACATGCGCTCTGANGCNCAGGTCAAGCGCGACGAGCTCATCAAGGCNGCNAACGAAAAGTNAGTNGTGACTTCANNNGTGGAGTNNTTANGCGCCCATGCTAACNCGNGNTTTNATCNAGGTACAATGACGTCAACGCAAANACCGCTGCCTACCTCACCTGGCCTGACGCCCGTCTCCGTGCTTACCTCCGTTCCCATGGNGTNCCTGAAGACNTGGTTCCTGGTGGCCGCCCNGGTCTNCTCCAGGAAGTCCGTATTCGCTACGTCCAGACCGAGAACCACGCCGAATCCGTCCTTGCCAAGATCCGCGACCTCGTGAACAACAGCGCNCANAAGGTNGAAGATGTCCTCGCTAGCGTCCTCAGCATCCTCACCAACGGCTGGATTGATGTCAAGCACAAGTCGGCTGATCAGTACGGCGCCGTGAAGGATGGNTATGAGGATATCAAGGGNCGTACTGAGCAGGAGATCAATAACGCGAGGAGGTATAGCGAGGATTCGTANGANGCTGCCAAGGCTAAGGCTGAGGGCGCGTACTANGACGCGAAGCATGCTGGAGAGAAGGGGNACTACGCCGCCAAGGGNACCGCAGANGGAGCGTACGATGCTGCNAAGGGTACNGCGGAGGGNGCTTACTACGAGGCNAAGCACCGNAAGGANAGCGCCGAGGGNTACGTCGGAGAGAAGGTNCAGAACGCGAGGGAGAANGTCGGTGAGAAGGTGAANACGGCTGGCTCGAAGATTAAGGGCGAGTTGTAATCTCNTNTGCGCATTTGGTTTCTTGCGGACNTNCTCGTCGTTGNNTNGTGNNAACTNCNTTGGACTCACCCNTGTAAAATTATTGTAGTGCTCTTACTCATTCGTGTATAGTANCATCATCATGCTTTCTTACTCATGACCGTAATGCATTTCTNCNTATCTNCCTTGGTGNCCTGACCCTTCAAGCGAGGCTTTGCCANCTNNCCGGAAAGTGNTACGTNCCTNGAAGTTCAACTCCAGAAAACGGGCCCTACGCTCTTTACAGGGTGAATACTCAGTATTGTACCATCNACCAGTACACCTCGCTCTGGTTGGGGTCTGGACGGCTCCCTGTGTTGTTCTGGGGATTGCCGGCGCCAGTACTAGTGTCCTCTGGCTTTGACAGCAACATTGNCTGACATTGATGGCAACTTGAACCCGAACCACAATCACTCCCATACCCCCCTCAGCGTCGTTCCTTCCCATGCTCTAGCTGCTCATCCATGTTCTGCAGTTTACGACGCGCAGCGGTATCTCATATTGCTCATGTACGCGACATGCACCCTCTGCGTCTGGCTGCCTCACTGACTGCGACGCGTTCAGTTGAGGGTGTTTGGTCGCCAAGGCTCCAGACAACGACTTCTTTCATCCATTTCTTCAACAACACCAGGATGGGGAAGTTCAGAAGTCGGTNNAAGTAGCTTCCTACCAAGACGTTTGTCGAGTAGCGCTTCCATGCCGGATGCAGAGACCTTGACCTCGACGTCGAAGGTACAGCCATTACNCCTTTAACAATTCAATCGATCTTTCTCATACGCTACAACAGACCAAAAGTAACACAAAATCACCGCATCTGATCCTCGACNCAAGGCAGTGTACCCTAGAAGACGTTTGTGACCTCTCTGGCCGAAAGACTCTCGGGATACTTGGCTTCCGTGTCAGGTACTCCACCTTCGCGGACAGCGACCGGCGTTTACACTTCATGGGGTTTCCCCAGGGGACGGTTGGGGTGTTTTATTTTCGGGATAGGACGCACGTCCATCCTGTGGCCGGGGAGATTCGCTTTCGGGTCATTCCCTCCCTCTCGTCCCTCATATCCAGTTCCGGGGAAGGCGATCAGCTGAAGAACCAAAGCGACTTGGAGGTTGATATGAAGAAACTGTTCGATGAGGGGTATGACCTGCCCGACCATAATCGCCCCGGACCCTGGAGTGTTTCTCTCTTGCTCATATTATTTCACGGACACTCTGGCAATTCTCTGTATGAATTCCTTGAGAAGCAAGGATTTATTACGAAAGAGGCGGAAGATCAGGTTCGGAGTCTGAGAGAGAAATTTGCGAAGAGAGGTCGAGATCGCCTGCGGGGAGTGGAAGGACAGGTGGTGGAAAGGATCACGGCGCCGTTCGTCATGGATCTGTCGAAACACAAGAGCAGGAAAATCGTGCTTCAGAAAGAGGGTATATTCCCGTTCGTAATGCAACCAGGGAAAATCACGTATGTGCGGGCAAAGATGAGTGATTCGCCACAACCTCCATATTCTGGTAAGTGTCAGACTGAGAGTTACTTAGTCGCACGACCACGACTGACTTGAATAATTGTGTTCTAGGTGTTGTGCTTGCTCGGTATGAATTGGTTAGGGAGGAAAATAGGAACAAGGTGGTTATGCGGGTGCTCAAGTTTATTAGCCCGCCTAACCCGGACGATGTGGTCAAGCAGGAAGAAGGGAAATTGTTGAAGAAGTATCATNTGAAGAAGAAGATCGAGACGGTGTGGGTGGCGCGGTCTGACACCAANTTTATCACCCCTTCGTCNTACAAGCTCCTGGAAGAGACCTATCTAGGCAAGGNTTCCAGTTAGNTTNACCTCCAAGTGGTCAAGCGCGAGGCAGGACTTGGACGCCCGCAACGACTGACTCCGCCTAGCATCACCCACCCGCGCAGAAGCAATNANGGTGCGCCATACTTAACTTGGCCTTCACGCAATGGTCNGCAAATCGGAGACGACGGCTTGGAAGGAGGTGTCATGATCGGAAAGCGCACAGNNGGAGCNCCAGGGAACCGACGACNGCACCATACGCATGGAANCAAACANCCTCCGACACCATATNGTCGGCAGACTTTANTNTNNTCNNNNGNCNTTNNCNAGGTCGAGNCTNCGCCGCTANGCGCCGTTATTCGGTACGATGTATATNGNANNNNCNNCNNANNNAGCAGAGCNNGNAG
>JANDKE010001383.1:0-14769 GCA_027627275.1 Coprinellus aureogranulatus
GTTCAAGGAATTGACATTCAGCGAGCAAGAATGGTTTGAACCCAAAGGTGTTTTGGCATTAGGCATTATCTAAATATCNATATATATGTGAATCNTCAANAATGCATGTGGTATCNTCTATTGAGCCTTGCCAAACGCCTTNATCCCCCGTGCNTCAGCCTCAGCTTCGGCCTTGATACCCTCTGCCTCGACCTCGTTCATGAGCTTCTCCTCGAAGTTCTTGATATCCTCTGCACTAGCGTTCTTCATTGCCTTCTTAGCAGCCTTGACGCGAGCACGGTAGGCACGGTACTTGTCGTCNGTACCGAAGATCCTGTCCCACCACCTGAACGACGTCGAGAAGTTGTTGGTGAAGGCCATGTGGTGGAAGTCGTGGTGCTCNGCTCCAGACCAGAATGGNACGAGGTTGTGCANAGACCAGGGGAAGTCGTATCCGCTGTGNGCGTCGACGGCTTGGAAGAGACGGAGGACNATCCAGAGGTANACGGTGACGATGTGGAGGTTGGCGGTGAAGAANCAGTAGATGAGGGGTCCGAGGATCGTGCCTGCACCGAGGATGAAGACTTCGGCAGGGTGAGCGTATTCGGCGGCAAGACCGAACGGTGCGGAGTATTTGTGGTGGATCTTGTGGATNTGCTTGTAGAGGACACCNGTGTGGAGAGCTTGGTGGGCGANGAAGTGGAAGAAGTCTTCNAAAAAGAAGAACAGGAAGACTTGGGGTGCCATTGTCTTGAGTGATGGGAAGGGAACCTGNTATGTCGACATTCCGAGAGCCTCAGCGGTGGGGTGGAANAGCCAGATCTGACACGTCAATTAGCNANTNNCNCTAGACGCTATTCCATNGAAANACATACCAAGGGAAGTTCAATCGTGAAATGCGAGAACAAGACGGTNTTTGTGCACTCCCATTGCTCCTTCGCCGTAGGAACCTTCTTGGGCTGCAGCTTCCATTTTCTGAAGTAGGGCATCGAGTCGATGATAATCCAGGGGATTGACCTCCCNAAGTANACAATCTATGNATCCCAGTCAATTAGCNNTNCNACCGGCAAANNCTCNCCACNACTCACCTCNTGCAGCAAGAAACTCGCCAGACCCGTGGCAATGACAGGGTTGCCAATGCTCACATACCANTGCACCCACTGCTGCTCCAACCACGACANNGAACCGAGGTCGGTCCCNGGGTACATCTCNTTGTAGAGACTAGGCACAGCGGTGCCATTATTGAAGACCATTATAACAATCCTTTAACGCCCGTTGGCGATCCGTAAAACCCGAGNATAGGAGGAANCGAGGAGGGGAGGANGAGGAGGAGGTCGTTCGGCTCGAGCACACCTTGCANTGGTCGAGGTCGAGGATCGGGAGGAAGATAGGGACACGGTCAAGCTTCGACGTGTCTTCTATATATCCCCTGGAAACCGAACCACTTTTTTACAGAAAATGAAAATGGCGTGAGCTGGGCATCACGAAATGGCTCAAAGGGGAAANNACTTTGACAGACGCCCTCTCGGCCGCTCACGTGCCCCCGTCGCGATGGAGCCTCGAAAAGTCGGGGTACGGTGTGGATGCGTCCAGCACCGCCAGAGAGNAGGGGGTGGGGCGACAAATCACGGAATGGGCGATTGTCGCTCGATATTTGGAGTGAAATCCTCGGCATGGCACTGGAGAAGGGCGCGGAGGCGATGCGAGCTCAGGCGCNCGCACTCCTCTTCCAGATGGCTCGCTCCNCAGNAATGCAGAGGTNGTAANCCTGTATCATTAATCGTAATGTANNAAGGTCTAGAGCGTACTATGAAGGTTCGTTTTGGTAGTACAACATGAGTCAGTTTAGTTTTCGAATAGATAGTTCTCCGAGCCNCGGCAAGCGCGACTGGAACGGGGAGTAGTCAGTAGTTAGATGGCGTTAGAACACGAATGGGTAAGCATGGCGGCCGACATTANGAGGGTCACGGTGANNGNGACATTTTGAATAATAATANCAGAGCAGANAGGAGATCACCGGGGAACAACGTCGACACCAACNGGCGTGACTTCACAGCTCGTGGTCATCGCATTGTCGTCTTCCGCTTCATGCTCCTTCACTTTCTCATCGACGCTATCGGTTCGGGAGTCCGTTCGCATGTCAGGGTCAGCATGAGCGTGCTCNGNNCGCCTTCCNCGAGCGACNCCNTANAGGCGGTACCTGNATNNCNAGAGNACACCNGTCAGNTCNCTNCGAGTAANGAGGANGAAGTGCCGACACTTACATCCAAGGGGGNAGNATNGCNCCAGGAGGGAANGACCAGGGNTCCGACATGTCGTANTTGGCGGGCACGATGCGACCACCAGAGACCTTCCTAAGGATAAGAGGAACCATGTTCAAGATTATGTAGGAGACGATTCCGGCGATGACTCCGTAGGCNATGTTGTTGCCGAAAGGAATCATGATGATAGTCAAGAANGCTGGNACAGCGTCGCCGATGTAGTCCCAGTTGATCTCGAGGACGCTAGAAGGATAGTCGTCAGCGTTTGTTCTATCACGGCGAAGAACTCTCAACNTACTTGCGAATCATCATCGAACCAACNATGACAAGAGCACCTCCTGTCGCCCAGGACGGTATTGACGCAAAGATCGGTGCGAAGAAAATCGAGACGAAGAACATGAGACCNGTGGTCATCGCNGTGATACCAGTCTTTCCTCCCTCTTTGNNACNCNNTCATGTCNACCNNNNCCCAGTGACNTGNGNAGNNAAGGNAGGNNNANACGCACCAGCAATACCGGTNGCACTCTCAATGTANGCAGTAACAGGGCTNATACCCATGAGNGCACCCATGGAGATGCAGAACGCGTCNATNCAGTAGGCGATGTTNGAGTTTTCGAAATCGAGAGTTTCGGGGTCGCGGAGTCCNGCGAACTTGGCCATGGAGTAGAGGGTACCNGTGGTATCTGCGTAAAAGGCGTTCAACGATNAAGCTTGACACNACATGAGGGCGNNCCCGGACATACCGAGGATATCAACGTAGAGGAACGTGATCAAAGCNTACCANACATGTCCAGAGGAGTAGTTGTACTNCNAAANCCAGNTCTNAGCTTCNNCCAGANNNNAGANNAGGNNGAACGGACGTACNTCAAGNACATTCCCNATCTTATCCAACGGCTGGAANGTGACNACNTGCTTGAAGAAGTCGAACAATGCGTCTCCTTCAGCNGTATGAGGNAAGTAGGTGACGTTGGTAGGNCGAGGCCAGGANATGATGGACACCANGAAGATNCCGATCAGGATGGCTCCGTGGACGCGGTACATCAGNAGGAAGAGGGTNAGGATGCTNGAAGGGGAGNCCGGGTAAGNNGGAAAGNACTGANTGTNTTGNGACGGANTACGCACCCTCCNACGAAGATACCNAGCCACATGGTGGGACTGCGTAGTTGACCGCCGAGGCAGTANCCTGGAAGGTCTGGNCTGGCATAATCCTTNGGAAGGCATCCAGCCANNCCAATGAGNTTGACGGTATCACCNCCGATNACTCCCAACCCATTNTGNGCTNNACAANNNAATTAGANNGGCNGTCNNGAANCCANNAGAGAANAGNGGGGGATCTCACCAAGACCGATGAACCTGACAGGCGGNCNGCAGCGTCAGTAACCGGGCNNNGAATCCAATGAAGGAAGGCACCTACGCGATATAGAGACCAATACCAGCTCCGACAGCCAGGATCANGGATTGTGGCATGATCCTGACAAGCCACTGTCGGATACCCACAATGGATAAGATAAGGAATATCCATCTGTTAGGNATAGNGNNTCAGGGACGAGGTACCATGAGGCATAGAAAGAGATAGCGTACCCTTCGAGGAAAACGGCCGAGAGAGCTTCACGGTACGAGATAAGNCCTCCTCCGTGGAATCCAACAACCGAATAGGTNAACTNNANGCANGGTTATCNGCGTCAAGGAAGAGAGNGAGNTNNTANNGCAANNGNAAACTCACGTATGCGTTCAAACCCAAACCNGGCGCCAACCCNACNGGCAAGTTGGCNAAGACTCCCATNAGAGTTGTGGAGAGTGCNGAAATGGCTGCTGTAGCAGTAATCAAGTTATTGCGAACCTCGCCTTTGCAAATAGCGTAGGNCTCNTCGGTAAGACACAGGTCGTCCGTTGGGCATACNCANGTTCCACCGGTATCTGAGAGGATGGACGCGTTGACGGAAATCTGNTGGNTGTANTATGAGCCGCNGTTGCGACGAGAGGATCCGAATAGGTAGACTTGCAATGTAAGCCATGGCTGCCTNTGAGNAAGGATTAGATTCTCCAAGAACTTAGCTTCAAAGGGCCACTCACCCATGTCGTCAACCCTGCTCGAAGTTCGGTCTGCAACAACCAATGAGTGCACACGACCTCATCAAACAAGACACTCCACCCACCAGGAACCGCGATCCAGCACGCTCTTTCGTTGCACCGGACCCTTCCAACTTGAACCATCGACCAGAACGCCGTTCTTGCAACCTTACATTCGAGCCAAAATCATATCAGCNCCCCGCCTTCCCTNGTCGAGNGAAATAAATTGGACGCACTGCATCGTTCAGCCTCTCAACCTGCGATCTCAGCTTTGAANCCATGTCTGAACTGAAACCGGCTCAAGGTCTCGAGCGACCAAGTCGTTAGNCNGTGAGAGAGGGTGAGGGGGGTGAGAGGGAAGGNAGTAGAGGGGANTTTATTGGAGGTGTGGTGTACGTTATGGGAGAACCTTATCTNTCCTCTCATTTTTCCCCTTTCCGCGCTTGTCCTGCAATGCGATCAAATTTTGTCTGGCNCTACACATATGGGGATAGACAACCTCCGATCCGTTACCGAGTTCATCCTCTCTTNCCTCCTGACCTCCATCTGCACTTNGGGTTGACAGGTTCATATCTCTNGTNTATCGTAGGTTGAGGAGATAGAGGCGTTTGCTCGGTACGCNGCCAGTGGNCTCGNCCATTGCTACTGNCACNTNCTCTTTCCTCTTCNNAGCTTCAAGCATGATAGCATGTCGTCGCCAATCGTCCAATCGCCGCGCGTGCATGTGCAATGGGTCCAGGCGACGTTCCTGGTGTAAAAAAACAAGGGGAACGCGCGTTATCGCTCAGGCCGCTTGACATGCTGCATACTTCGAGGTTCNAAGGGTTGTACCGCATTTCATTGCAAATGACATACGTGCTTGGAGCGACAAGCGCCCTGGGAGCCTTGCTCAGCTCTGGTCAGCCGTGGCGCGATGGAACCGTACCTGCTATTTCAACCATCTGTAAGAAGCTTTGAGATCTATGCCGTGAAGGTGCTTTGAATGCGCTTTCGCTGGGTCATGGGTACAGCCCAGGGTAGCGACCACTCGTCTCCCGTCCTTTGCAGGCCAGCGCCCAATCTTGCGTTTTCGGGCTTGCCGTTCTTGGATTCAACAGTCATCGGGGACGTGGGGTTAATAAGGGCTGGCCAAGGGACCCTGCAGGGTTGGGGGCTACGGCGTCGCTCTAAAGGTGAGCCAAGATCCATAAGGCCTGTCCGATGTTGTCTTTGTCGTAGTGAAGGCCGTCAACGGGACGCGAGCCATGCCCTCCAAAACTTGAAGAAGTACTTTCCTCCGTTGTCCGCTACCGTTGTGCACGGTCACTGCCAGAGTCTTGGCAGCCGTCCTTGCCTCCAGTGCTGGCCTCCAGTGCTGACTACTTGCAAGGTTACCCGGTTTCCGTTCGTTACGAGGAAACGCGGGGGATGTCGTCCAAGAAACTGTAGATATTTTGAGACTCTCAAGTTGGATGTCGCCCAGGATATTGGTGGTGGCCATGTCAAAGCTCGGACCATTCCGCGTCTCTCACCGAATGGACATTGGCAATTTGGTTGGCTCTTGCAGCTGGCTCATCTTGGCCATTGGCATCATGAGAAGGATCGTCGCCTCTGTCCAACCTTCACATGGACTTGGCAGCGGATTCTACACCAAGTGTTGGTTGGCGCAAATCGTGAGATGGGTCTACCACACATGCAAGGATCTGCGGTTGAGACCGCGAGGGTTGCTTGGAGTGACGTAGGCTGCCTGTGAAGTATGGGTCGGTGAGCGGAGAACGTCTACTACGAATAGCTATCAGAAAACGTAGCTTTCTCATTGAACTTTCGTTGGTATTGCCTGGCATTAGGCGCTCTTATTGACTCTGACTCTGTCAGTGGAAACAAAGAAAAGAACCTGGATGTCAGTACGCTCGTCGCGCGGTCTCATAAACGTGTGAGGCATTTAATTCCCGAGTAAACCCTATACTTTGGAAAGTTGCTCTGCGGATAAACATCGCGTCGTGGTTACAGGCCATGATGCAACCTGCGGGCACGATCATTGGACAAGGTCGCTACTCGGCAGTTGCCGAAGAGCTTCGATCTCACGTGGGATGGTGGCTGAAGCGAGTCCTTGAGCCCGCCCTCATCCTCGTCTTACACCATCGCCTCATCTGCCGACCTTTCCCCCTCTCCCCCATTCTCCCCCATCCTTCTCCCCTTTCCCCCTAGCCCAGAAACGAAAAATGCGATAGCAGGGACCAGGATGATCGAAGGTGCGTCTCGGAGCCCAGAGTCGCTCCGAGGACTTGCCTGTACCTTGTTCTCCTGCATCATCTGTGGTGCAAGGGGAAGGGTAACGGGGCGCCTGCGGGCGCATAGGATAGCGTGCATGCGTCTCTGGGTGTATGAGTACTATAGGATGGATAGGCTTGTTGTTTTTTGAGAGATCCCGGGGACGACGCCCCAGGTCTCATCTCTACACCCCACTCCTCTCCCATTGACGACTATCTCTTTCCGATGGTCCCTCAACTATGCCAAGGTGGGGGCCACTTTCTGCGATAGGTAGAAATAGATCTGGTGAGTCCCTGGTTTGCTGTCGTCCCTTCCCGACCCGTCGTCTCCATTCCCCTCGCTGACATTTTTCTGCCCTCCAGTTCTCCAGTAGATCCAATACATTTTGATGCTCATTGCATAATCCAGTCTATGGAGTGGGTGTATGCGCTCGTCGTGGTGGCTATCCTTTTGTTCCGACTACCGCTTCGATCCGGCACCCTGAACCCTTTGCCTCATGTTTAGAAACGGGTGCGTGTTCAATCCCGATTCCCCTCCCCACCCTCGCTCTTGTACGTCGTACTACGCTGACATTGGTGAAGATCGGGATCTAGCACAAGTGACGTGATAAATTTTGGGTCTTTAGTGAGTTTCCGTGCCGTCCTTATCGCATAGAAACGTGGGCTCACTCTCGTATAGCAGGCTCCCTGTTGTGTACATGCGCATACCCAACAATCTCTTCGTATTGAGGTCCTTGCCTACGATGACGGGATGGAATGGCCGGAAAGGTGAGATATCCCTGAGGCTGTGGTTATCGCCCGCTGACAGTCTCCCTAGCGCTGATCCTCCGTTCCCCTTCGGCGTCCGCTGTGACAGATGCTATCATCGACGCCTGACCACTCACAGACCACCTTCCTGTATTTGGCCCAACCTTCCTCCCCATTGATTTCAACCCTGCCGATACCTTGACCTCTTTCGCGGCCTACTATGTAAATAAATATGCAGACCATCACTCGCACGAAGTGATATTTTAGTCAAACCTGAACCTCGCAACAATGCCCAAGTTCATGTTTCTGTCAAATTGAAACTACAATAGCTATGGCACTATAGTGTCTAAGTCCCAGCCTGACCATAGTATCCCTAGTGTTTTCTAGTAGCCTATAGTGCTTTAGTCCGACCTAGTGAATGGGTGTTTTGCTGATGAAGCCCGCTTTGTCGTCTGCAACTCGTCAGGAGCAGTTGTTCTCGTACCCTCCCGTTGCAAGTCCGTAATCTGAGCGTCATGCATAGGTAAGCTGGCGTTTCTCTTTGTCATGCCTCTCGATTGACGTTCTCTTACATATCCTTTCACCTCTCCATAGTGCCCAGCCAGCATCCACACCCTCTTCCCCATATTGTATGGCGCTGCATCACACTGTCGCACTGTCATGTCGACCTGCCACCGTTGCCTCAGTCAAGCTTTCTCTTCACCAGCTCATTGACTTCGTCCCCACCATGCCAGCATCACGACGCCAGTCAACAATAGTATCAAGCACCTCTCCACTAGTCACATGTCGTTGCTGCTGCACTTCGTGCACCGCTTGCGTCAATGTTGCTGCTTTCTGTCTTCAGTTTCGCTACTGTAGATGTGGCTCTGCCATTACTTATCTTTTTTTCTGTCCATTGTTGTCATCATTGCTGCCATTCCATCATCTCCGTAATAGCATATCTACTGTTACCACTTGAGTCCCTCTGCAAATTTGGTGCTCTCAGCTTCGAGCTCAGTTACACCCTTGGTTTGCCCAATGCTCTCCGAGTCACCATCTGAGAAGCTCAATCCAGTGATTTCGACCAAGCCCGAGTTGTCATCAACCAGTTCATCACCTCTGGCGAGCAGAAATGGTTGCAGCGTAGCGGCTTGGTCATCAACCTCCCTCATCCATAATGACAGCTAAGATCCCGGACACTCCAGCGGGTGTATCAAGCAATTTCTGCAACCATGCGACGACCACCCCAACCAATTCCTCAATATGTAGTATTCATCTCATCTTGAGGGTGGTTGGCTGCAAGGTGTAATCCGGTCGAGACTCGACCTTGAGTTAGAGCTTGGGCTTGCAGTTCAACCAGCCCAAGATTGTAGGTCCGAACTGGACAACTTTGAACTCAGCCTTGACTCAGCCTCATCTCGTGGACAAATTCTCTTTCTCCTCCAGTACGGANACCCTTTTTAGTATGTGTGTTGGCTGGTCTTGAAACCAGATACTCTTTTAAATAGTAGTAGGAACAAATTCCATATGAGCTCAATATTATGGAGTACTGAAACTGGGAGCCTGGTGTCGGACTCGTACCTAGCCGTGTGCAGCAGCGGCCACAACTCAAGTCCGGGAAGAGAGCGAGGCTTCAGCAGAGGTTGAAAAGGGGTCTGGGGATTACGTTGACAATGGCGCTGACAGTGACAGCAAGGGTGAAGAGGAAACAGAAGGTGTTCAGAGAGGAGGGGTGATTGATTTCTTGTCAGAGATAGCTACTTCTTAATGCCATTGCATTTCTCTGTGCAAGTTCATGACCCCAAATACTGTCTGAGTGGTATCTGCTGCATATAGAGTGCTGTATGGTGTCCTTATACAGCTGAATGTATCATGCCATGGCATGCACCTGAACAAAACATTTGCCAAACCTATCAAATTCGTTGAAATACAGCATTGACAAGGGTATACCAGTTCAGCCATTAAAGATACTAAAATTCTGACAGCGGATTTGGATTCCCTGACCGCAAATACCCCCAGGCAGGTGCCTCTGAGCAATGCTTTTGAGGGTAGCTCGGACGGCATTCAGCAAATTCGGTCTTTTCGAACATCAGATGAACCGAAATCCAAGTGAGTTTTGCTCGAGTTGCAGTGCGTTACTCGACCACCTTCCAGACATTTTGTTTGACCTCTGGGATGGGGTGAAAACTCATCGGATTATAATGCATACATGTAAGTACGGCCTTTCTAAGCTATTTTCAGTGTATTACTGCATGAGTCTATGCAGGCAGAACACAAAAGGTGCCGTAGATGCCCGTAATAGGGGCTACTGAAAGCACAAATCAACACCATCAAAATGAACCAACCATCACCTGACAGCGCCTTTCTGCCTTTCTTTCCTGCTCTTCCACCTACCCCATAGTCACTACTATGATGCCTCGGGATGTGTACTACTACTATCTTGTTGGGTCCGCTTGGCATAATCAGGCGCTCCCCAAACTGGACGGCAAGTACGTAAAGTTCCTTGAGGCATCATTCATTTCGCTGACCGTGGCGCTGACAGCGAGTATTTTATTCCCGACGATAGCCACCCTATGCCGTTCCTTCTTGAGTTCAACAAAGGGCAGGGTGATACTGTGAAGTATGTCTGGCCTCTCATCAACTTGCTGTGCGCTTTGGACAAGCAGTACATGGCGTCACCGAGTATCACTGCACACAAGACCCTTGTGCTAGATGCAATTGCACTGCTTGCTCTGGTCGCCGACACTCTATGGCTGCACCGTAAGCATGTATTTGGCCTTCTAAACTTAGCATTGGGTGCTCGGTGAATCATCGCCATGAACTATCAGTACATATACCCACCAGCCTTGTATTCTCCGCAGAATGCTGATACCAACAATAGGACAATCAAGCCTTACATACCAAGGAGGACAACAGAGAACCCGGATCCATTCTACATCCTGTACACCTTTCCCTCTGTAGTGCATGTGATTATCTGGACTATTGCGGGGGGGAATGGGAATCTGAAGGAGTGGGGCTTGGAGGCTTGGATTGGTGTCCCAAAGGCTAAGAAGTTGGCTGCAGGTGTGTTGAAAAGCATGCCGAAGGAGACTGTCAATGTCTCCGACTCCGACGAGGACCCCCCAGAGGACGAAGTTGCTGATGACAACTGTGAGTACGAGACCTTTCCCTCTTTCCTTTTGCTCACATATACCTCAGCTATCTCCCAAGAAGTCCCCATCAATGGTTCCCTTCCTTCACCCACCACCCTTCCTGGGTCTACGCCAGCATTGACTTCCCGTCGTGCATTGGGCGCCCCTCCTCTCGCGTCTCGCTCTCGTTCTCCCGCATCCGCATCTGCATTCACGTCCGCATCCCGGCCACCAGCTTCAACTCGTTCTGGTAGCCTTAAGGTTGATATACCTGTCCCTCCCCAAGGTCAGACAGTCTGCAGTCTACGCCATTCAGTACCAATCCATCCCTCCCCACCCTTCGCTGAGCGTCAAGACCATCAAGCTCACTGACAGCGAAGACGTTGACCGACTCCCACCTCAGTCACGTGGCTGAGGTAGTCTCTTAGATTGTTGAAAATTGCCCAGCCAGCAATCTAAGAGACTCCCCAGCCATGGGCTGAGCCAGCCTTGGCTGGGGCCACCTGCAGCCATTGGGTCAACCAATAATTTGTCTACTCAGCCATTTCATGACCAGCCAAGCCTGGTTCAGCCAGAACTCATTTCCTTCAGCCAGCCCCAGCCTGGCCGAGTTTGGCTGAGCCATTCTGCCTTGGTTGGGCTGGAGTTTGAAATATGGCTAGCCTTTTTTTGTTAATTTGGCTCAGCCATTTGACAGTTTTGGCTGAGCCAATGGCAGCCATTTGACAGTTTTGGCTGAGCCAATGGCAGCCATGTCACATCAGGTCACTGTGACACTGATGTGACACTGATGTGACTGATGTGACACAGCACAGCCACACTATGACATCATTATCTCAGAAATGAAGATGACACTAAGTTGAAAATTATGATGTCATATGTATCAGATCAATGATGTCATTACTCAGGCACCAACGACAGACATCATACAATGACATCATAACTTCAGGGACCAATGATGTAATTGTTTCCAGGCACAGAATGATGTCATAGTGTCAGGCACAAGTGACATCATGATATCATATTGTCATCAACCTCATTTAGATTAGATTACATATAAAGATAACAGTTATAGATAAAGATAATGTCTGATCGAGGTGAAACTCTTATCCGATCATAATGATTTTGGTATCACTAGAAAGCTAGGAATGAGCAGTTTCCACCTGTATATTTGTCTTACATAAGATATGACATCATTGTGTAGAAATGTCCAATTGTTTAACAGAATGTCAATATTACCATTAGCATCAGTCTACTGGCAAAGAATTCAGTGGCTATGCAGTCAGAAGTGGCTACAGATTATGTGCCAGAGGGTCATAGAGAAGGTTCCAACAGCAGCCCATCCAAAAATGCGCCTGAAAAAGGTCAAATCTCGTTAAGCGCCGGCGCTTAACGGTNNGCTNNTTTCCCGCGCCCTATTTCAGGGTANAGATGNAACTGATATGCTATGTATGTAGTACCGTCGGAAAGCGTAGATCCCTGGCTTTCTATAGGTATACTATACATATGCAGGTGTGCTTCCTACCACTGGTAAATTGGCAAAACAATGCAAAACCCACAAGTTTCAGTGCGTATACCCCGTTTTTCACCCACTTTGAAGCACCTGTTGAGAGAGTAAATATGTGAATTGAAGAGAGAATTGAAAAAGCTTTCCAACGCAGCTTTGCTCAAAGGAAACGGATAAGAACTCGGTGTTGAATGCATTGAGAATGGTGAATTGGCACAAGTGAGACAAGTCGCTCTTGCACTTGTGCAACTTCTGGTTCAAATTGTACTGTTTCACCTATATCTTTGCTCAATGTAGTCCGTTCTGGAAGCTGTTTTTGCATCATGGAGCTGCCAAAGGGGGCTTTTAAGCTATATGTACCATACAGTGTGGGAACATGCACAGCCACCAATAAAGCACAAATCAATCATTTTTTTACTGCTTTGCAAATTGGTTGTCTGGTGGTGCAGACAGGATTGTTGGAGATGTTTTCCCACATCAATAGGTAGAGTAGGATGATCCCCATACATTCTGATTGTACTCTCTTCAAACCAAGCAAGCTCCATCAATCATTCTGAATAGACTATGACACAATGTGTTGAAGAGACAATGTTTTACACTATTATGCACTGTAATCAGACAATTGTTTCACACAAGCTAGATGAATCAGGGCTAGAATATAGTGTTGTCAACCTGTGAGTGTTTCTGGCCAGACAATTGATGAATATGCCCTTACAATCAAGATTACCAGCATCAAGCATGCTATAGACACCAATATGATGATTAGATGGATCTAGCTGAGAGATATACACTTATAAGTGTAAGCACACGAAAGAGCACAATGAATGCTTTCTAACGATACCCAACACTCCATTATCGGATGAGATATGGCAGAGATATCTCCCAATTCGCTTTCTGAATCTTATCTAAATGAGGTGGCTAAATGAGTGATGTCATGTGCCTGAAAATCGTATGACATCATGTATCTGTGCCTGTGCCTGTACCTGTATCAATGATGTCATGTGCCTGTGCCTGTACCTGTACTCGTATCAATGATGTCATGTACCTGTGCCTGAGATCAAATGATAGCATGTGCCTGTGCCTGAGATTGATGACATCATGTGCCTGATGGTGCTATGACATCATAATTTAGACAATTAATTTTAGATGATATGACATCATAGCCCATATATGATGTCATAATGATGTCATTGATGATGTGTGACATAGGTGTGACAGACAAATTTGATGTGTGACAATAGTGTGACATCAGTGTGACATAATGGCTCAGCCAACTTATCAAATGGCTCAGCCAGCTGCTAGAATGGCTGAGCCATATATATCAATATTGGCTGGGGCAGGTCAACCATTTGGTTGAAGGCTGAGCCAGAATACAGGATTGGCTCAGCCAATATGCCCAGCCAACCTATTGGCTGAGACATAGCTCAGCCATTCCCAGCCATATTGTGCTCAGCCCAGCCACCTTCAGCCATAGGTTAGAAATATTGTCCAGGGCTGAGCCAATGGCTGCAGGTGGCCCCAGCCAAGGCTGGCTCAGCCTATGGCTGGGGAGTCTCTTAGATTGCTGGCTGGGCAATTTTCGACAATCTAAGAGACTACCTCAGCCACGTGACTGAGGTGCAGCTTGGCGGAGGATATATACTGGGGCCTCCACTCTCTGGAAGCTATCAGGGTGTCCACTGGCTTTGTCGATACTCACAAGTCTCACCTGCTCTGGATGCAGGACTGCCTTGCAGACCACCATACTAGTATGATCCACACTCGTAACATGGCGCAGAAGACCCTTGATGGAATTGCAAGGGCCATCTATACGCGGGAAAGGCGGGATGACTTTAGTAGAGCTGTTGCGGATGCTGAAGAAACAACGACGAAAGGAAACACAAAGTAGTCTACTTACCCTACTACGTCCTCTCGTCCCGACTCAAGACGTTGTCCTAGAACTTTGTCTATTCTTCCTAGCTCTTGTTACCCAACAATATCTATCACTCTCTTTCGATTACCGTTAAAAATTTTTGAACTCGTATGGCTTGGATTCAAGATGTTGGTTACTTCCGCTCGATGCGTACCGACCTTGGCGGAGAAGCGCCAGTGCGTGGCATTAGCCTGAGGCGGATTCCGCTGCATGATGGCTGTACTCGGCGCATCAACCTGTTTCTCCTTTAGGTATGCGCGTAAGCCTGCCACCGGGGCTCTTCGCTTCCGACGCATGCCGTATGCTTCAATTGCGTGCGTCTCAATTGATACTTGCCTGTTATACCACTGGCTTCACTCAGTTGAGAAAAAATGGCCCTTAATTGATGCGTCATATATCCTCTCAATTTCCTCATGCCACATGGGTCATTTATTGGTTATAGGGTGAAATTTGAATTCAGAACTGAGAGATGTTGATGTGGAGGGTCTGACTTACCAGTTCGTTCTCCCAATCCTCGTTGTTGAGCTGAAAGAGGGAGCGCCAATGCAGTGTTGGGTGCACAAGGGTCGATGCAAGAGCCGCCCAGCCCAGGTCGAGGCATAGCGCATCCTCGTAACTATCCCTCAACCGCGGGGGACCAGTTTCCAGATGCGGCGCCTTCTCTGGGAAGCGCTCCTTAAACTTATCCAGGAATGCCTGTCGGAAGGCGTCTTCAGCATTCGCACCTTCACTGCGAGCTTGAGCAACGTAGATACCGCAGTCTGAGATGAAGCGCCGTTCTTCCGCGGGTTGGTAGCGGAAGAGCTGGAGTTGCTTGGCTTTCGGCTTCGTGAAACGATTTCACATCATGATGGTACGTCGGCGAACTAAGCGACTTACCGGAATCGGCCTCTGTTGCGCGCGGTTCTTGACATACATCGTCGTTGTTAATCAT
>JANDKE010001384.1:0-14752 GCA_027627275.1 Coprinellus aureogranulatus
GGCACAACACACGCCAAGTTCACCGCGAAAGTCAAAAGCTATAGCGTCACGTGGCCACATTTTGGCTGGATACGGCAGCCGGCGACGAGCTCAGCTCCTAAACGCCCACCATGGCNTCCTCCTCAAACTTTGCTGCCGCCCTCGAGACTTGGAGGACGATAAACCTCTCTGAGCTGCAGAANAAGCTCGATGGCCAGGGCATAGAAATCGTNGACAACCAGAAGGAGGGCTTGCTTGGNAGGAAGGCGCTGGCCGACAAGACCAAGGGTAGGTTGNCTGTTNGACGTATTCAATAGCATGGCTAACTCNTACTCTAGAATTCAAAAAGCTTCCAGACTCTGAAAAGCTCAATGCGTTCAAGGGACTACTAAANGGTGAGCATTGGNCTCTCGTCCNAGNCNAGNCTCTGACATCACACGTCTAGCATACCAGNCAGAGATTGACAACATCACGAAACGCTGCAAAACCTCTGACAATGCCTTTCTCCACGTATACAAGGTNCTGGCAGAGGCACCNGACCCGTACCCNCTCCTGGAAGCCGCTGTGGTGAGGANACNATTNCAGCTNTACCCCGCACGGCGGACGTAATTGAACGCCANTTTAGGACCAAGCTGTCCGCGTCACGGAAGCGCTCGAACGTGAAGAAGAGAACAAGCGCCTACGGGAGGAAAATGCAGAGCTGAANAAGAAGCTCGCAGAGTTGCCTACGCTTGAGAGCNGCAAGAGGAAGTTGGAGGTTAAGGTTGAGCAGCTGGANCAAAAGGTGCGCGCAGCAGNCNNTCGAANTTTGGGNATGNCATTCATGGTGAGTATAGATGGACGACCTAATCCAAGAGAAGGTGGCANNGAAGGCCAANGAGCTNCATGCNACATANGACGAGCGAATCAGGAACTATGAGGANCGGTNNGTGCAGNCNCCTNGTGTCGTTCCAGCCTACTCACTCCCTNCCCAGTGAGCAAGACCTCCAGAAGCAAGTGACCCTCGCCAACAACCAACTGCGCGACNTGCGCGCGTCGCACGACTCCAATCAAGCGAAGCTCATCGACCATTCTCAGCGACAAGACCANGAAGTCATNTCNAAGCTCGCTGAAGTNGATATGATNGTNGCNGACCTGGACCGCGCNAACTCNCGTGTNGCCTCACTCGANCGTNGGAATGAAATCCTCCGTGCTGAAATTGAAACTCTGCGTTCCCCTTCAACAACNGCTCACTCGANCACCACATCCACNTCNGACCGTATTGCTTCTCTCGANNGCCANGTGGCGGATCTCGAAAGCGAGACGGAGCGTTTGCANCGGGCATTGGACGCTCAGAANGCTGCNGTAGCGGATGCGGAGAGGGACAAGGAGAGGAAGGTNGAGGAGNTGAAGGAGGAAGTGAGGCGGCGAGTGGCCGANATNGACGGNNTGAAGAAGAAGNTGGAAGAGCTGAGCGACTATGACGANATNAAGCGNGAGCTAGATATCATGAAGGTGNGTTNCATACACCGATTCAGNTGAATATTGCCTCTAACCCTTGTGCAGTANGTCGAGTTCTCTGGGTTGGAGGAAGACGATGCGGACAGTGAAGGCGGCCTGCCCAATGGCAATGGGTTGGGACTGCACCTCCCTGATCCCAATGCNGAGAAGGCNAACCATGANCATGGCACATCCCTGGAAATTCTANTGGCTACCAAGAACAANCGCATGCAAGAAGAGCTAACCAAGTTCAGAGTACGTTCCTCTGTCCAAACTCGACATCCCTTCGCTCACGAGGGATGCAGATCCTGCATACAGAACTTCAGGAATCTCTCCGCAGNGTCGAGCANCGNCTNGACTCGACAGAGGCAGAACTCCAGAAACAGAAAGAGCTCAACGAAAAGCTNGAGAACGACCTCTTCTCTCTTGACCGACACGANCCCTTACCTCGAGCCTCCACACCTTCCGCCAAAGCTAANGGCAAGCAACCNGCATCGTNTACCGACGGCTTGAANGACGATGCCGACGACCTCCTCGCGGGTCTTGACCTCGGCCCAACCAAGCGTTCCTCCATCGCCCCTTCCACAGCCGCCTCAACCGACCCTTCCGTACGCACGACACCCATCCCTTTCACCGCCCCTTCCAACGCGAACGGCGTCGCCCCTGGATCATCCGCGGATACCTCCATCCTCCCCATCGTCACTTCTCAACGCGACAGGTTCCGACAACGCAACGCCGAACTCGAGGAAGAGCTTCGAAAGCAGTATACCATTATCTCGGAATTGCGTGCGGAAATCAAGAACCTCCAGGCAGACAACCTGAAGTTGTACGAGAAAGTGAGGTATATGCAGAGTTATCGTGGTGAAGATGGGGGTGCGGCATCTGGCAACCCGTATGCGGGGAGTCGGCCGGGCAGTGGGATGGGGATGTACCCTACAGCTGGGACGGAGCATGGGGATGTCAGTCGGAAGTATCAGAGTCAGTATGAGGAGACAATCAATCCCTTTGAAGCATTTAGAGGCAGGGTAAGCGCGTTTGCCTCCTCACGATTGTTTTCAACTCATCGACACCTTCCCAGGAACAAACGCGAGCGTATCAGTCACTAAACCCTCTGGAACGGACGGTACTGCTCCTCACACGACCTATTATGGGAAGCCGACGTTCACGTACGCTGTTTTTCCTTTATGCTATCGCCCTACATGTTCTGGTAATGTATACATCGTATTCATGTACGGCAAGCTCAAGAGGTGGGGTACAAGCACAGCCAAATCCTTACCACTAATCGCATGTAATGTTTGTCGAACTTCGATCGTAGTATATACCCTGGACGGACGGTTTCCCCTCGCAGACGTTCCCATCCTGCAGCTGCAGTGGCCATCGTATCGTGTAATATCATCATCATAGATTATAATAAACAAGTAGGGCAGGTATCGACAGACAGACAGCGTAAGACAACAGAAATGNAACAAGTGAGATGNGGGTTTAAGCTATGGTAAGAGTCAATGAGAGGGAGGGAACGCAGATAGACATNAACTGGTCGTTACGGGAAAATAGCAGNAACAGGAGAGAGAATGTGCCCCATGAATATCGAAAGGGAAATAAAGATAGGGTAGGCGTCCGAGACCAGACGGGCTGAGCCCCTGGACATCACTGCATGTANTACGTCTGCACATCGCCCTGACCGAACGGTACCGTGCATGCAGGGCATTTGCGTTGGCGTGTCGCTATCCTTTGGTCTATGCAGTCCCTGCAGAACGCTGGGAGAGTCGCGTCGTCAGGGGCATGTCCACATTCGAAGATAAGGAGCNGAGACTACNCACAGTGCATNCACTTCGTGATAACGACGTTNCGGACTTTCAGCTTGCATGTCGANCAATACAGAAGTGTTCTCATATGGTTGTACACCTCGTCATCCCCGCCTTTGTGCAAGTTGGCTCTCGTTGTCAGCTCTTGCTTCAGTCGAGAGATCTCGTCTTCCATCCGACGCTTTTGGCGATCCCATTCAGCGCCTTGGCGGCGGAATTCAGCACCCTGGTCATGTATCCTTTTCAATGCTTGATTATGTTGGGATTGGGCCTGTTTGAGTCCAGTANNGATCCCAGCCNAGTGNCGAACAAGAGACGCACAGCGTGACAGTTGCCTTCAAGCACTGTAACTTTCTCTTGCAAGGTTCTAGCCCACGGCTCCACCTCGGCCACTCGCTTCAACAACTCAGTCTTCAGCCTGTATCCCGCGCTGAGTTCGTCTTGAAGGTGATTCTGTAGGGAATTAACGATGTGGGAAGTGAAAGAATCCAAGAAAACGCACCCTTGCCTTCTCCACCTCGGCCAGCTTGGCGGTCGCAGATTGCGACGCTTTATCAAGCCTTTCATTTGTCCGGGCCAAAGCCTTCTTCTCCGCATCCAGGGCCTCCTTCTCTCTCATGGCGGCAAAGTACTTGTTCTCACTCCTTGCCTTCTCCAGAATGGCCTTGCTGACCTTCTCCTCCATCTGGTGCAGATCAAAAACTTTGCTCTGCACTTGCCTTTCCAACGCCTCCCATGCAGTGGATAATTTGTCCAGCTCCTTGAAAAGCTCGCCTTCTGCAGATTCTAATGACGTTGTGAGAAGCCGGAGTCTCTCCAGCTCATCTGCTTGCTGTCTGATCCGCTGGTTCAGCTTTGCAACATCGGGAGGTAACGAGCTCAGGCAATCCTCGCCAAAGACCCTCTTCAAATCTTCTACCTCCTTCGATAACTTCAGAACCCTCTCCTCCGCATCCACGCGGCCTTTGACAAGCTCTTCATGATCTGGTGATTGCTCTGAGCCGCTGAGCTGTGAGAGGGCTGTCTCAGCTGCTTGCATACGCATTTCGGCCTCCTCCTTTTGCCGTTTGAGCTCGTCAATCAGATGAACTTCTTCCGGGTTGCCTTGGAGGAAAAAATGAAGCAAGTCTTCTTGCCGTTCATTAGCGGCCAGCCGAGCTTTACACCGAGCCAGTTCGGATTGAAGCACCGCTATCCGGTCCTGTTATTGCTCGTCAAAATATTTCAAGGACGTATGGATTACAGTGCTCACCCTCTGGTTCTCGGAGAGCTCTTTATACTCCTGCAACGCCGCCCACTTGCGTTCATCCCTCTGTCTCCGCTCCGAGAGTTCTGCAGCATGTTGATCTCGCTGTTCTCGGAGCCTTGAATTCTCTGCATCTCGTTTGATCATCATACTTTTCATGTTTTCAATGATCTGCGTNGAGTCCGCCTANATACTCTGTTCAGTAGGGTGTCCAAAGATGGTAGGGAACCTCGCACCAGCACGTCCACTTGCCACTGCTCGCGATGCTTGTATATTGCCTCGAGTTCTTCCTGNACTCTCTGGAGGTCGACCGCGAGAGTTCCGTTCAACTTGAGCAGNTCCTGGACTTCGCGNTGGTGCTCTGTATCNGTANTCGACTTTGTTTCCTGGTNGGCAGAATGCTCAAAGCTCTCAATTGCGTCNCGACATCAGCCAAATGAACTTACAGCATTGGGTATTTCCNANATCTGCTTCCGTAACGCGGCTGTTTTCNCTTTTCCAACTCGGCAATTTTGTCCTCCCACCTCTTTACAGACTCGGGCAGCAGAGGAAGAGCAGAGACTGAGGGTGCTTGTCCTTCTGGTGCAGGCGTAGGAGAGTGTNNNTGCACCTGCTGTTAAGTATTAGAGAGACGAGAATGTGCAATTTAGCATTAGAACTCCCACCATTGATAGGAACCGAACCACTCACTGAAGGAGAGGACGGCTTGCGTTCTGTATCCTCTGTTGCTGCCTCGTTCTCTTTCGGTGTTGCCGCTTTCGACGCCGCCTTCTGCGGATTCACCAAGTCGATTGTCGTGCTCTGTGCTCGTTCTGCGCGGTTCTCGGCTGCCACTAGATCGTTGTGGTATCGTTCCTTCTCGGATACAGAATCATCCAATTGTTTCTTGAGTAAGTCTAGTTGAGACCGCAGGGCCGCGCACTAGATAGGCAGTTATGAACGCGCAAGGCAACGCCACCGGGCTGGTCATCGTACCTCTGTTTGGGACTGCTGCAACTCCTCCAGATAGCTCCTTTTGAAGACCAGTGATTGCTCTGGCCCGCCGGATTGCATCAGTCTATTTACCAGAGCTCCCGTCGCGGTAGCTGTTTTATTCAGGGCTGCATGCAGTTCTGGTAACGACTCTTCATCTACATGAGCTGCGATATCGAATACGTCTTTGCTTGCGGTTAGCAAAGCAAAGGGAAAATGATAACATTATTCATTCACCTGTCCCTCGAATGCCGTCGGGAGTCAGATCATCTGTCTTGACGAACACGCGAATGGTCTCAATTAGCTGGGAGGGTAAAAGTGACATTTCAGCAAAGCAAGTTGTAATACGTGTGTATCCGTGCACGCCCACCTGCGACCAACACGCAGTCATCGCTGCCAGGCCCGCCTCGCATGTCGTCTTGCGGCGCTCCAATTCTTCAATCCTTACGATGTTTCTCTCATTTTCTCGATGGTAATGCTTCATCCGTCTATATATCGCCTCTTTCCTGAATTTCTACGCCTCTCTCGGTGAGTCGATTACTCAAGGAAGTTGAACTAATGGGTTTCTTACCTCGAGGTTGGCTTGGAATATCTGCTCGTCTTCTGTCTGGTCAGAGTGGCCATTGACATGTGGTGTGCCGTTTGTGCCTGTCAAGACACGCTTCTTCGCGACTGTAACGTCTCCATCGTCTGTGTGAGGCCGCTTCCTCGAGATCTCGTTCATGTCAAGGAGGAGGGAGAGAATGGTGAGGGAAGAACGGCTGGCCACAGAACCACTGCATTGACGGGCCTTGTTTGGCGTTTACATAAGCTGATCTCACATGGCTAACCACAGTCTAGGGCTACAGCAACCCTTGTACTACAACCGCAATCTAATGGCCTCCTCCAGCTCCAATATTTCGCAGTCTGCGGCGCTGCCATCGCCGATCTGCGTCTCTACGCAGGCGAGGTCGAGAGGCTACGCGAAATGTGAGATTGGGACGCGCAGAGGGTCTGTTGTGCTCACCTTGTCCAAAACAGTCATCGGTTGATGCCAAACACCCGTGTCGTACACAATGCCCTGCGCCGTACTCGCCCAGAACGCGCGAAGGGTCTTGAGGTCAGGCCTATCGTCTGCCCCATTCTTGGAAACAACCACCAAATATCGCTCGCTAGTCTCCTTCAGCCCATCTGCACCGCCCTTGCCCATTGGGACGAACGCCTGGTTGGTGTACGGATGACGTTCTAATGTGGTCAACCGAGTTGTTCCGTCAGGTGCGATATCGGTCAGGGGCTGGCACCGATACACAGATATGCCTGCGGTCGCATTGTACTCGCTGGGATAGCTCGACTTGAGGAGAGAGAGCTTGTGGAACTTGTTCGCGGTGCAGCATTAGCTGGCGTGATCTTCGTGCCTTGGGTGCAGCAGTCAAGTCAGAGTATCCTTGGATGACCTGCCAAAAGGAAGCAANCGCTTAGTAGCGGCAGGCCGGAATAGTGGTCACTGCGGAGGAGATGGGGAAGGTGGACGATGGATGGGGAAGTCGGGGAGGTGGTGGTTGGGTGAATCAATCCTCCTTCCTTCCTGGCGGCGCATATCTCGACCAACCCTCCTCCTTCCTTTCCGGCGGTGCATCCTCCAACTCCTTACACTTCAACTATACTTCCTGGGTCATCGGCATCCCCTCCTACCGCATCCTTTCTTCCTGAAGGCGATCAAAGTAATGACTCGCCAGTGAACCAGCCGGAGCCCACTCGCCGATCCGCTCGTGGTCCTGTCAAGAACACATGGTTCGAAAAGCAGAACCTAATCGGAACCAACACCCCTCTGGCTCCTCATCCCACCTCGATGTCAGCTTCTACACCAGAGGAGAATGCCGGGCCTCCACCATGGTTCATGGACGCTGTGAAACATCTGCAAATTGACGAACTAGGCGAAACATGGAAAGATGCCGTCGAGAAATGGATTGCTCTCGAGACTCTTTTGGGGTACGGAAAGGTAGCTAAGGTGAGTAGCTCCCTCGTTTCTTGTCTGCCTATTCACTAATTCCACCCTAGACGCCCCTTCCAGTTTCGGACCGCCCTACAGAGTGGACGAAGTGGGCGTCGAAGACTAAAAACAATGTGCGCCCGTACGACAGTATACCGAAGATAGATCAGCCTGCTGAGTTTGGGTTGGCGATGCTTAAATGGTGGTATAATATCCAGCCGCCCTTCCGTTCTTCGACTAATAACTTTCCGGGTCCTATGTTTGAGGATCCGTCTTACGAGGGAGACCCTTGGGTAGCTATTCGCAAGTCCGGTCCAAATGGGTTTGTCGTCTTGATGACACTCATGTCCTGGTGGGGCCGAAGCTTGTCAAACCGAAATTCTTTCGTTGACGACTCCCGTCCCGCTTGGAACCTCCTGGTCGACGATATCCGTCGGTGCCTAGTTGAAATGGTGAAGCCGGTCTTGCAGGTTGGTGCAAAACGTGACCGCGCCGAGACGATCGAAAGCCCGGAATTGCAGCCCAGCAAGCGGTACGTCCCTCGTTCTACGTTATTGTGTCTTGATCCTGATATTGTTATACTCTCAGTCAAAAGACGTAGCGGAGCCGTGTCATGTCTATCCCCATCTCCATGTCCAGTCCCTGTCTACTTCCTTGTTCCCTTCCTTATTCCCCACCTATAGTCCCCGTCGCTCCATCTTGCCGTCTTCTTTGCTGCGTTCAACTGGTTTGTCGCTACATCCCTCCCGTCCATCACGAAGGCGATCGTCTCTTGCTACCCGTATTTATGGTTGGACTTCTGTCTTCTTCCTCACCCGGTTATTCATTCCGACATATACCCCTGTTCGCCGCTCCCTCCTCCCTCTTGTCCATCGTGAAATCGATCATCTCCTGCGATCCATTATTTATGATTAGGCTGCTCTCGTTTACCCCGGCTTGTATTTATCTCAACATATTCCTGTGGAATCTACGGTGGTTTTCTGTGCCTTAGAACAGAACGGGATGCGAGTTGTGCGGGGCTCGAGAGTTCCGCGTCGTCTAGTGTCGGCAAAGGAGAGTGAAGCTGGGGCTCGAGTCAATCTCAACAACCCCGGCGCGCTGTAGGCGCCGCTCAACGATGCACCGTGATACACCGTGATGCACCGTCCTTGACAGTCGAGCCTCAGACAGGGATGGGATTTGCGCAAAGATACATGGCAGGGAATTGAACTTTTCGGACTCTGTAAACGTAACCTCGGGGCGGGAGTGGTTGAGTGGAAAGAAGGCGCGCTATCCCGCGCAACGGTCCAACCTCAGGAAAAGTACTGTACTCGAACCGCGGTTTCAACGCTTCTTCAGATAGCTCCTATAATCTGCGAAGGTTCCCGAAAAAAAAAAATAGAAAAAAGTGCGTATGTCCAAGGATCGAACCAGGGTCTTCTTGACGACTATCTGAAGCCTTGCCTTACCACTAGGCTATCTTCCCGTCCATATCGCTATATGTACCAGGTATAAAGTACCGTATGGTAAAATTCCCATAATATCGCTTTTTAGCCCGAACCTCCCTTCCCTGTGCGAATTAATCCTCCATTGCCATCTCCGGGGGATTTTTCACGGCTCATACACGGCATTGGTACCATCATGTTCCATCCCTACCAATATCAAACATCAAAGCAACGTAAACGCCTATAATTGTACATTCATTCACGCATCTGGTCCAACGAAGAACTGTATGTACGGAGGGAGACCAATCGAGCCTCGACGGCGCTATTCTGAGGGGTAGGTCGATGCGCGTCAAACTGATTAGCGCCCAGGAATAGGGGCGATTGTGATATAACCAGTCGTCATGGTGCTCATTGGTGGGGAGGGATCACGAGAGTGATTTGTAGGGGACCCGGGGAAGGCGAAAAGCGTGTAACGGCTCGGAGGTGCTTCGTGGTGGAGGCGATCTGGGAAGAGGGGAGCGGCGCGTGATGAGGTGCTGATTGGGAGAAGGGAAGAGGGGAGGACCGTGTGACGGCTTGGAGGAGATCAAGGAAAACAGGGGTGCGAATGCAACTCGCACAGCTGCGGAGGAGAAAGCGAGGGAGATAATAAAACATGCTGGTTACCTGGATTGGTCTTGGCCATCCCCCTAGTTAGATTTTGGATGAGATTATGTTTGAATGAGTATCCAATCCGTATTGCAATGAAGCCTGATCATCAAACATCGAGTGTTGCGTAGTTGCCTGTGACATCACGAGAGACCTGAAGCTTGACCTCCAACCAAGTTATGGGTATCGACGGCCTCATCATCCTGGACAACGCTGGGTCCGTCGCTCCATGGTCTTACCTCCCATCTCAATCCTGACTCGTTCACTGAAGTCGGTCCGTCATACAGTCGGGATTCCGGTCGACATCCCCTGCCTACCCGATACTCCAAATCGACGCCGTCAACAACGCATTAGCTGCTGCTCGACGACCATCCGACGTCGATCCCGTGCTGCCTGTGCAGCATCCAGGAAACTCGGATATCCCAAGCGCTTGTTGCCATGTACCCCACGGCGATTTGAGGATACTTTGCCCAGTTAGTGGGAATGGTGAGTATCGTTCTTGGCTCATCGCCAAAAAGTGACTGACAAGGTACAGCGGAACCCTTGCTTGGATTTGCCTTCATACAAACATTTGTCGACATTTTCGAAGAGTATTTTGGTGGTGTTTCTTTGGCTGCAGTAAAGGAGAATTTCGACGTGGTGTATCAAGTGCGTCGCGACTTGTCGGGTTTGCACACGACATGCTCACTGTACCCAGTTACTCGAAGAGACTCTCGATTCTGTGGGACACCCCCTAACCACATCGCACAATGCCCTCCGCGACATTGTCCTTCCGCCGTCTCTTCTCTCCAAACTCATCAATGCTGCCCTCACCTCGAATCTCGCCGCGATAGGGGGGCACGCCCCAAATCATGGCCCTGCCGTTGGACCTTTCTCGTCTCCAATACCATGGAGGAAAGCTGGCGTCAAGTATGCCAGCAATGAATTGTATATCGACATTGCGGAGGAATTGCGCGCTATTGTGAACAAGTGGGTACATGGACCCTTGGGAAGGTGTTCATCTACTGACCTCTCGTCAGACAAGGCGTCCCGTTGTTCAGTAATGTCTTCGGTAAGCTTGAAGCAAATTGTCGACTATCAGGTCGGTGACTCTCTGTCACCATAATAATAGCAGCTACTTACGAAGGATGATACAGGCACACCGGACTGCATCCTCACATTTGCCAATGCCCAAGTTATGAAGGATTGCTCCTTTCATCCCTGCGTACGGTGAGATCGAGCTATTTATCTTCAATATCATGCTCAATACCGTATGTAGGCTGCAGCGATGGACGAGGGAGAAGTCGATGTCCTTCGTGCCTCCCGACGGACATTTCACACTTGCCGAGTACCGATACGCACCCACCGCAAGCAATCCTAACTCTGCCCTGAAGTTTGGCACCAATCCATCATCTTCAGCGAGTATCGGCTCTTCAAGGGATGTTGTCGCTATCCCATTCGCTATCAAGGCCAAATTTGAGATTGAGGAGAACACAGGTATGGACTTACTCCCACCCTTGACCTTCCTCGCTCACTTTTCCCTGTTCGCCCTCGTCGGTCGGTGAACGGCTCCTCCTGTACTTGCAGCCTCTTTCAGCATTACGTTCTCGTCACGCCTTACCACCCGGCCAATCGAGGGCGTGGTCGTAGAGCTAAACCTTGGAGAGGGGGCTCATGCAATCAAATGTGTTGCCTCAAGAGAATCAGGTGGGCTAGGGCGGGGTCTCAGCTCGCTTGAGACGGGCATGTCTGCACCGTCAACGGCATCCTGGGCTTTTGATTCGCGCAAGAAGGTGCGTTCATTATTGTCGGCTGGTTTCTGGGTTGTGGTTCCCGCCCTCCCCGTGCCCTGCCCTTTGCTTCCTTTGTGGGAGGCCCGAACCACCGCCCATGTCGTTGTTTTACTGATTGATGGGTTTGGTTCGGTAAAGTAACTTGAATGAATGAGGGCCTGTATACTCTCGACTTCGGGGGGCCCGTCTCCGTGTATTTTTGGCTTTTGCTCACGCGTACCCTTCCGTCCAAGCAGGTCCTTCAATGGGAAATCCCGAATGTGCCCCCATCGACGCACTGGAGCTTACAGGGTTCTTTTGCCGCATCGTAAGTCCCTTCCCTCTCCGTTTCTGGGGTTCCAGTTGTGAACCCTGATCGGACATGAATCTAACCTTCTTCTGGCTTCATAGTACCACGCCCCCACGTCCATCGCACGCATTGCAGATTCGCTTTAACATCCAGTCGCATACTTTCTCGGCTCTCAAGGTCGATCAGCTGAGGATTACCGGAGAAGCGTACAAACCTTACAAGGGTGTCAGAGGCCGCTACGAGCGGGAAATGTAGAGTGGAGATGGTGACTATAACACCATTTGAAGGGTGCATACAGTTGGTCAGAGTAAGGTTTGAGAAATGCGAAGATATTTAATGAAGTAGTATACATCTGAATACGTGAGTGCATGCGAAGTATGTCGACGATGATAACCAACTAGGGGGATAGAACGAAGGCGAGTAGGGGTGCGAAGAGAATGCCAGTGCCTGTGCGTAGGCACCAACAAAAGCTCGTCTATCGCGTCCTGATGATACCAGCGTTGACGAGCTTCTGGATCTTTGACCGGACAGTGGGGTTCTTCATGTGGTCAGCGAGAGCGCCGGGATCGCTTTGCGCCTGCTGGAGGATGGACTGCATAATAGGGTCACTCATGATTTCCTGTATGAATAATAAGAGTTCCAGTCAGTGATTAGCACGACGATCAGGTAGCTAGAGAGGAGCTTGACGTACAGCCACTTCGGGATCCCGCATTGCTCGGGCGAGGGTTTCCTCCTGCGACTCATTCCCGCGCTGGGTGAAAAGCTCAGTCTGGATCTTGTATTCCTGCTGCTGNATTTCCTTGGTATGCGCGCCATCCTTATCGTGCTCAGCGGCTTTCTTGAATGGCCTGCAAGGCCTTGGTGAATTCCCGCATTCCAAAGAGGACGTTCGATTTGCGAATATAGGCTTTGACTGGGTACAAGAGTCATCAGTAGGATGATCGAGATAAGACCGCCAGCGGGAGAAGNCAGCGGTAATAAGGACGTACCGAAGTTGGGGTCTGTCTTGATCGCCTGCTCAGTGTCCTTCAGAGCTTCGGGGAACGCCGCAAGCTTCATATACGCAGCTGCGCGGTTATTGTATCCTCTAGGGTCGTTGGGGTCCCTCTTAATGCTCTCCGTGTAGTCCTTGACCGCTCCGGCAAAGTCACCTGCCTTGAACTTGGTGTTTCCCTCTTCACGCGCCTGGGCACTGAGTTCCGGGTTGATGTATGCAAGACGCTCGGCCTCGGCCTTGGCCTTTTCGACTTCCTTAAGCTTGTTGAGGACATCAGGTGTGCGGTGCTCGGTGAGGGACTTCTGGAAGTACTTGAGGGCATTGGCGAGGTCGCCCTTGCGTTGGTAGGCGCTACCGATGCGGCCGAGTGCTTTGGCGATCATCTTGTAATCGGCACGCAGCTGTTATGGGAGAAATGTACGTCAGGTTGCGACTCGAGGATTAAGCATGGAGTCGACATACTGAGCGACCCTCTTCCACGGCCTTCTCACAGATTTCGATGGCTTTGTCGTAGTCGCCTTTCTCAAAGTAAGCGGCTATACGGCGAGGGTTGAGTATGGCAAGCGACGAGATTATGAGCAGGTGAGTACCAACCTCCGGCATTGTTCAAGAACGTGATGTCCTTGGGATAAAGATCCCATGCCTTCTCAAAGTTCGTGATAGCCTCGTCAAATTCTCGCTTCTTGTATGCTTCGGTGCCAGCGGCTTTTGCAGCCAGAGCGCTCTTCTTCGCCTGTGCCTCCTCTTCGTCGACTTCCATGGGTTCCTCCTCCTGAGCGGGAGCAGATTCAGCAGCGGGCTTATTGCCTGATGAAGACGAGGAGGAGGCGGCAGGTGCTGGGGGAGGTGAGGTGGGCTTGGGAGCTTCGGTGTAGCCTGGAGGGAGGTCATTTGAGCCTTCTTCGCGAGTGGTTGCAGACATGTCGACACCCATCAAGACCCCCAGAACCTCAATCATGCGAGGATCCATCATGGCACTAAAGTAATAATGAATTAGTTGTCTCGTATGGGTCCAGACTATGAGGCGTGCCTGCATACCTCTGGGCGAGTTGAGGGTTTGCTTGGATTTGGATGAGCTGAAGAATGGCTGGTCAGACACGATATAATGTACAGACAGGAGTGTACGTACTTGCTGAACAAATGCGGGATCGGAAAGGTGTTTTGCAGTTCGGGGGTTGGCGGCGAGCCTGGCAAGCAAGTTGGGGTCGGAGAACATGGTAGAGATTGGGTTTCCCGAAGCTTCTGCTGAGAGATTAGTGGAAGTCGTCATCAAGGTAAGATCGTAGACGAACCTTTAGCCTCTTGCACCTCTGCCAAACCCTTCCTTAAGGCAGGGCTGTCCTCGATCTTGAGGCCCTGCTCGTAAGCAGCGATGGCTTCGTCGTACCGTCTGGCACCATGCAAAGCAGCGCCTTTGCGTGCATACCCTTTGGCCCAGGAAGGGTTCGCTTTGACACACTAGCGCTGGGGTTAACGCCTGTTCCGTCCACAGATTCCGAAGAATCATTTAACTTGCCTCGTCTGCATCGGCCAAAGCGCCCTCCCAGTCCTTCTTTCCGGCCTTGGCTGCACTGCGATTTGACCAGAGGACGTGATTTTTGGGATCGATGGCAATGGCTTGGGAGAAGAGATCAATGGCCCTGTCCCAATCTTTGGCGGCGAAAGCCTTGTTGCCCTGATCTTTCAAAGAGTTTGCCTACAGAGGGGGTGAGATAAAGGCAGAAGAGAGACATATGGACACGCACGTCTGACATGAGGTAGATGTGGATGGAGAATGAATAGAGACGGCGCTACTTTATAATTGCTACATCGCGTCTACAGCCAAAGTTCTAGAAGATGCCATGTCTTTCTGCGCGATCACGTTCTGCGAGGCGCGTTTCCGGACCCTAACCCGACCCACTCTCGAGGTTGCCGTTCTCCTTGAGGCAATGCTCGCACCTCTTCCAGAGAGCAGCCCCCTCTCGTTAATTCCGCGGACGTCTCGGGTTTCCGCATTGTGAATATCTCTGTTAAAGTCTATTCAGAGAATACGATTCATGCTTGTGCGGCTTTATGCGGTGCACCGGGTAAGATCAGGCTGAACCTGTGTCTCATTGTATGAGCCTGTATCTAAATGGCAATCGAGGGCTGGATCCGGCGGCGGTTTAGCGGAGGCATTCCCTTTGCGAGCAG